>JADRCD010198863.1:17156-29871 GCA_019843815.1 Montemys delectorum | reverse complement strand
ATATATATATATATATATATATATATATATATATATATATATATATAATGGATGGTCCAGCCTAGGCTCCCTCAATGGGGAAAATGGAAAATGTGAAAGATTTTTGTGAATTATCCAAAGAGTGATTTTACAAAAAAAAGATCAGTTTGCCTCGGGCTTAGTTTTAACAACATACACAGAAGATATGGGGGGGGGGGCTATTGGGGGATATAAATTGGTCTCTCCCTCAAATACTGTTCTTGTAAATAAATTATATTTTTATTTAATTATGGGAACCAAGATCCAGGATGGGGTGAGGGATTCGGGGTCACCAACCCAGGAAACAGACTCCAGAGATGAGCATTGAGGTGTAGATGCACTGTATTTCGCAGCGGCAAGCATTTCCAGGTCCAATCTGAAGCTCACTAGTTTGCTAGGATCCTTTATGTTGTGTCCCCATGTAGTACGTCAGCAGACAAGGGCACTTATTCTCTTAGAGCCATATGGAAACCTTCCTCACCATCCATCTCACTATCCATCGGGCCCCACTCAGGGACCATAGCACCCACATTAATGACTCCAAATAATTCTTTACTATACTTTTTTGTTATGACACAGTTTTTCTGAATGGTTAAAATGTAACAAAGTTAGCAAACACATGGGTGGTTTTCTCTGTTAGGCATGCATTTTTTAAAAAGATTTATTTATTTCATTTATATAAGTATACTGTCGCTGTCTTCAGACACACCAGAAGAGGGCATCAGATCCCATTACAGATGGTTGTGAAACACCATGTGGTTGCTGGGAATTGAACTCAGGACCTCTGGAAGAGCAGTCAGTGCTCTTAACCACTGAGTCATGCCTCCAGCCCCTAGGCATGCATTTTTAAGTTTTTTTTCTTAGCCCAAATAGATCATTATAACCTTAGAAAAGTATAAATTGTAATCTTCCAAACTTGGTCATCCTTAAATCCCATCCTCTATAAGCCTTGAATAACGTATTCAGACATTCTGTGACTTGACTTTAAGATTTTTAAGGTTTTGTCTTCCCCTGTTATTTTTCATCTTTAGGACATGATCTCATTTTATCATACAAAAAACGTCATTATTGATTTGTTTTCAGGATATGTTATACAGCAGATCCCAAGCATTATGCTGAATGCTGAGGGGTGGGAGGAAGCCATCTTGACAGAGAGGCATTCCTTGGGGTGGTTGGAGGCATTCGTCCTATGGACATAAAAAAAAAAAAATTTCTATGGGACCTGGGTTCACACAGTGAGAGATTGTAAGGAAGTCTAATATATGGAGGCTACATACAATTCTGCTTGACTTTAGTTTCCACTAGCACAGAATAGGGTTTTTTTTCTTGATTGTTTCACTTTGAGTCTGTATTTGACTGGTGATATGATTTTCTTGCAAACAGTATTCAGTTGAGTCTTTTAAAAACATTGTGCAATGAGTTCACAACCTTCAGTTGGAAATTTTAATTAATTTACATTCAAGATTACTATAAGCTATAATCTACTGTATCCATTTTAAATTTTTTTCCAGGTTGGTTTGCACATCTATTTTTCCTTTCTTTGTTTCTTATTATCTATATTTGTAGTTTTAAACTTCTCTATTTTGACAAATTTTGATTCCCTCTTTCATCTATGAAGTATCTGCTTCATCAAGCTGTCATGATAAGTTTCATCATAGGCAGGTTTTTTAGGTTTGTTTTTGATTTTTGATTTTTAGGTTTTTGTCTTCTCGTTTTAAGACTTCATTAAGTATTTCCTGTGAGGCTGGCCTAAAGATAATGAGTCCTTCCAGTTTTTGTTTTCTTTCCTACCAGAAAACAAAGCAAAACAAAACACACCCATAAACTTTATTTTTTAGCATTGTTGGCTGGCTCTACTTATGTATGTATGAGTGAATGTATGTATGTATGCATGTATGTATGTATGTATGTATATATGTATGTATGTATGTATGTATGTATGTATGTATGTATGTATGTATCTAGATACTGTGAATACAATTTATCCTGTTCTTTCCTAGCCTGAATAGTTTCTGTTAAATCTATTGTGGGCTAGAGAAAACCTTTTGAAGAGTAATTAAATCAGTGTTGATCAAACAGTATGCCGTCTTTTTCTCTAGAACTTGTAAGTTTTCACTTGTGATTTCACTAGTATGATTTATATTTCTTTCTCCATGTATTTTACCTTGGGACTCCTTTAACTCATTTCCCCTTTAATTGGTTCCCATGGACTTATTACCTTTCTTTTGTTCTTATTTCTCTTTCTCTGAATATTATTTCAAAAGATCAGTATTCAAATCTAAAACAAATTCTTATGTTTGTTGTTTTCAGTGGCTATTTTATTTAAAAATAATTTTTTAAATTATTGTATTAAACCAAAAAGAGTTCTGTTTTGCTCTTTGGGTTGGTTAATCTTATGTAATTTTGACACAGAAACCAGAGTTCTCTGGAAGGATGGAACCTTAATTAAGAAAATTCCTCCATAATAGTAAAGGTATTTTCTTTCTTTTTTAAAAATTATTTTTGATCTTTTTTACAGTCCAGTCCTTGCCCTCCTCCTGGTTCACCCTCTGAAAGTTCTTCATTCCAGTCCTCCTTCTTGGTCTCTAAGAGGAAGTCTCAATCCCCATCCCTACGTTCTCCCTCCCCAAGGCCTCCTCACTCCCTGGGGCCACAAGTTTCTCAGACCAGGCAATTCTCTGCTGTATATGTGTCAGGGGGCTTTGTACTAGCTAGTGTATGCTGCCTGGTTGGTGGCTCAGTGTCTAAGAGATCTCAGGAGTCCAGGTTAGTTAAGACTGCCAGTCTTCCTATGGGGTCACCCTCCTAGCTGATCAAGACAGACGCAGATACTTAGACCCAACCAATGGACTGAAGTCGGGGACCCCTGTGGTTGAATTAGGGAAAAGGTGTATATTAGCCCAGAAGATCGGAATACACAAAGTACAATCCACAACCCACAAGCAACTCAAGAAGAGGAAAGACCAAAGTGTGGGTACTCATTCCTTCTTGAAAGGGGGAACAAAATACTCATGGAAGGAGTTGCAGAGACAAACTATGGAGCAGAGACTGAAGGAAGGACAATCCAGAGACTGTTCCACATTCAATCATCAAATCCAGACACTATTGTGGATGCCAGCAAGTGCTGGCTGACAGGAGCCTGATATAGCTGTCTCCTGAGAGACTCTGACAGTACCCAACTAATACAGAAGTAGAGGCTCATAGCCATCCATTGGACTGAGTACAGGGTCCACAAGGAAGGAGCTAGAGAAAGGACCCAAGGAGCTGAAGGGTTTGCAGCCCCTTAGGGGAACAACAATATGAACTAACTAGTACCCTCAGAGCTCCCAGTGACTAAACTATCAACCAAAGAGTACACATTGGGGGACTCATGGCTCCAGCAGCATATGTAGCAAAGGATGGCCAAATTGGTCATCAACTGGGGGGGAGGCGGGGGAGAAGCTCTTGGCCCTGTGAAGGTTCTATGCCACAGTGTAGGGGAAAGCCAAGGCCAGGAAGCGGGAGAGGGTGGGTTGGTGAGCAGGGGGAGTGGGGAGGAAACAGGGGTTTTTTTGTTTTTGTTTTTTTTTTTATTTTTATTTTATTTTTTTAATATTTTTTTGTGGAGGGGAAACTGGGAAAGGAGATATCATGTGACATGTAAATAAAGAAAATATCTAATAAAAAAAGAATTAGGGAAAAGGTGGAAGAAGTTGTAGAGGAAGGCATTTTCTTAATTAGTTATTGATGGGAGAGGGTTCAGCCCATATGTGTTGTACCAATCTTAGGCTTGGGGTCCTGGGTTCTATAAGAAAGCTGGCTATAAACCTTTTCCTCCCTAAATTGCTTTTTGATCATGTTGTTTTGTTGTAGCAATAGAAACACTAAGATATTCTTTTATGAATTATGTGCCAGGGACACAGTTTCTAGGGGTACATACGACAATGCAGGGTATTGCTCTTATACTTAAGTGCCCAACATAACTAAGTGACATGACCCTATTACTAGAAACAGTATACACAGTGACAGACATAGAAATCAGTCTTGAACTGAACATGAAACTTTCTACCTGTTGGCTGGCTTTTGTTATTGGATCAAAAACCAGGAGCTAACACCAAGATTTTGCAAGATAAAAAAAAAATATATATTTCTATGGCTGGGCCAAACTTAAACAGTCTCCCCAGGAGTAGGAGATAGAAATGGTCCACACCCAAAACAGGGGAATTTCTTTATAACAAGTGAGTAAGTGATTACAAATATGGATTTTTGCACTTATTTTTAGGATCATGGGAAATAAGAGTTTAATGTTCATGAAAAATGTTGGAAGTCCTTGACCTATAGAACTGTAAGCTATATCTGCAACAGGCTTTATGGTATAATGTCCACAAATTGTTGTATTCTAGTGGATATATATACTTGAGCATCAGAGACCCTCATTTTGGAATTTGCCTCAAATGTGGCAAGCTAGCCACTTTTGGGCAACTGCAGAGAAAATGCTGTCCAAAGTGGACAAACATGGACACAGGGAATTTGCCAAGTTTTGCAAGGACAAGGCAGGCTAGCCCTTCATAATTTCTGCTCCACAAAAAATGTCTGTCAAACATACTGGACCAGAAGGCTGAGGATAGATAGATGCTCCAACATTATAGTGAAATTCTGGGGGACTGTCCAGGCAACCAGCTCCTCTGTCATTTCTATAGTTTTGGCAACTGCTTGCCTGAACTCCCTACAAACTCAAGTAATATTTACTCCTTCTCAAGTTTCTGATGGTGTTGAAGACTTGATAGTTATAGTCTCACGATTAAGCTCAAATTGTTCAGTATTTAAAAATATGTTTTTAGGTGTAAGAAAATATATTTAGGTTTGTTGTGGTAAATCTCCAACCCGGATATGCCCCAGCAGTGAAAACACAACTCAATTAATATGAATACCAGCTGGGTGCCTAGACTGGGCAGACCTACCTCTACACTACCATCTTCCCCATCAATGAGACCCCTATAATTTGCAGTTTCTCCAGGCTTCGTGCTTCTGCCCCACTTTCTTTCCACCTCTCCCACAACCTTCAGCACCACCTTCCCCTCCTCTGCCCAATCCCAGGCTCTAGTCTTTATTTTATAAATTAAGATGGGAAGAAGTTTTACAGGAAGTCACCTGAGTGCTGACTCATAAACAGAATTAACATCAAATACAATTAACCCCAGGGCTATCTGCAACATAGGTTAGTAATACAAGTTATGATAGAAGATGATTTAGGTGCAAACCTCTGAACTCACCAAGATAGGATAGATAATAGAGTAGTTCTTTGTCCAAAGTTGCTAAATACAAATGGACTGGACATTGTAATGTAACTCCTACGTAATAGTTTTCATAATTGTCCCATATTTGTCCTTAATGTATGTCACTTATACATACAGTAAGAGAAAGAGACTCTATTCAGACAAAAAGGGAGAAGTAGGGAGTTGGTCTGGTGCTATGTATTCAAATGCTAAATACTGGACTCCAAGATCTGGTTGCAGTCCCAGGAGCACATTGTCTCTATTCCAAACAATGTTGCTTGCCTATCTTCACTGACTAGTTAAATAAAAATGACTAACAGCCAACTACTAGCGAGAATTGCTACTAGGCAGGGCTTTGGTTACTGGGCCAAAGGTTGCAGGTAGGGACCATGAGAAAGAATAAGAGGAGAAGAGGAAAAGAGGATGCTGCCATTAGATGGAATGGTCCAGGAGCATGTGGCTGAGAGACATACCTCATGAAGGCAGACTGATGGAACAAAAGCAGCCACGTCGAAACTCAAACAGCAATTAATTTGGGAAGCACAGTCTACGTAGAAAAATAGTTTAAGGGTAAGTGCCCAGTAATTGTTCTAAAGATGATTAAATAAATAGATAGGACTCTGGCTTGGTTATGGGGGGGGAGCTGGCCAGGACATACTAAGAACTAATAGAGTCATTAACTATTAAATAATAGGAAGCATTATGTTATGAGTTTATGGTCATGGAAAGTTACTAGAACATACCACCATGAAACAGTCTATGGTCAAGCAATTTTCTGAAGATACCATGAAATTATGAACACAATTTACAATATGTAAGTCGCAAAATTATTGAAGAACAAATCACACACACACACACACACACACACACACCACACACACCACACACCACTCACAAAACCAACAAAAACCTCAAGTTGATCTTTAGCTAAAGACAAGATTAGAGAGGAGGAAAACACCATAAGGAAAAACAGAATTAAATCAAAGTGTGACATTGTTTAACTGAACACAGAAAATAATGGAGTCAGCTGGCCCTTAACACTTTCATATTGCTGTAGTATGCTACATAGTTCGCTAAGCATGAAACGACTTCAACGGCTTTACCTGACACTGGATTCAGCAAGCCAAAACCCTGACCTATCAGGGAAGATGTACTCACTACTGCAATAGCTGAATGGTTATGGGAGTAAACAACCACTTTCTTATCGGAGCGTAGGTTTGTTCCGCAGGAGGGATTTCATAGCTGGTGTTGTAAATATTGTTGATGGCCCATGGATGGGAGGTCATAACTTGCATGGCTATCTAATTATTGGAGATCGCAGCCATTCTACCCTGAATGTGCTCAATGTTGTTTAATTAATAAAGGTTTTAGAATTTCATTGCTCAAAGAAAGGGGTTCAGGGAGTGGTTCTTAGATAATGTTAGTCATTTTCAAACTTCTACAAGAATAAAATTGCAAAAGTACTGTTAGAGAGTTTTCTTCAGCTCAGGCATGTTGCAGCTACAGGCTTATAAATCCTTGAAACTCAAGACACTTCTCTACACTGGTTTGAGATTAAAATAAAACTAAATTATTTTAAGTGTTTATATTAGGTTTCAAGTATTTTTGGTGAATTTAAATGTGTCAAGTTTAGAACTTGAATTAAGTGTGAGTTTTAAGTAATGTAAGGACTTTTGCTTTCTGGGTACCCTCTTGGTCGCTGTACTGACTGGCTTTGTGTGTCAAGTTGACACAAGCTGGAGTTATCGCAGAGAAAGGAGCTTCCCCTGAGGAAAATTCCATGAGACCCAGCTATAAGGCATTTTCTCAATTAGTGATCAAGTGGGGAAGGGCCCTTCGTGGGTGGTGCCATCCCTGGGCTGGTAGGCCTGGGCTCTATAAGAAAGCAGGCTGAGCAAGCCAGGGGAAGCAAGCCAGTAAAGAACATCCCTCCATGGCCTCTGCATCAGCTCCTGCTTCCTGACCTGCTTGAGTTCCAGTCCTGACTTCCTTTGGTGATGGACAGCAATGTGGAAATGTAAGCTGAATAAACTCTCTCCTCCTCCCCACCTTGCTTCTTGGTCATGATGTTTGTGCAGGAATAGAAACCCTGACTAAGACAACACCCTATTGTCTCTGGCAGAACAGCATAGGGTCAGTGTAGGAACAAATGCTGGTTTGTTCTTGACTTTGGAGAACTGATCACATTACATTGAAAGAAACTGTTATTCATTCAAATACTAAGTGAAGTGGGCTCATTTGTTGTCAATAAAGCATTGAAAAGATTTTCTAAGGAATAAGATCTCAAGTCTTAGAGCTAGAACTTTACACACACACACAAAAAGAAGCAGCTATTTTTTTCCAGTAGAGACCCTTTCCTTCCAGATGAAGGGATGCTCCCCTCCCCACTTTCTTCTCCTTTTATGTTTATTTACTGTTGTGATGTGAATGAGAATGGACACCATAGGCACATATATTTGCATGCTCGGTCACCAAGGAGTGGCAGTATTGGGGGTGTGACCTTGTTGGAGTAAGTGTGGCCTGGTTGTAGGAAGTGTGTCACTGGGGTGGGCTTTAAGGTTTCAGAAGCACATGCTGGGTCCAGTGGTTCTCTCTTGTTGCTGCCTGAAGGTCTGGATGTAGAACTCTCAGGTACCACTCCAGCACCATGTCTGCCTATGTTCTGCCGCCATGCTTCATGCCATGGAACTAAACCTCTCAATCTGTAAGCAAGCCCTAATTAGATGAGTTCTTTTATAAGAGTTGCCTTGCTTATAGTGTCTTTTTACAGCAATAGAACAGTGTCATTTACTCATACACATATGCAAAAAAAATTTTTTTTTTCTCTCCAAGCTATTTTATTTTCTGAGAGATGACCCTGGGGCTGTAGGCCACCAAGCTAACCTAATCAGACCTATTTCAAGGGTATTTCATTAAGAGATTTTTTTCCCTAAGCATGGTTTATTCAGTGCTTCAGGTAAGAATAACAGAAAGCTTAATGCAGAGAGTGTTAAAGGGCACATGCAAAAGGTTGATGAGTGCTGCACCTCGAACTCAAAAATGACCTTGCAAAACAACATTGTAGCATAATTTCTGTGGAGGATAGAATGGATCTGATCTGCTAATAAGACGAAGATTGTGTTCTGCATACTGATTGCATTACCAGTGGAAAGGAAGAGACAGGAGGAATAAGGGAAAGAAAGCCCAGCAGAAGCAAGTCTTTGATGAAGCAGACCTATACTGTAGTCTAATTAGAATTCTGACAATATACAACGGCAGGGGTTTCTTGCCACTCCTTAGAACTCGCAAGTCCTGGCTTTGACCTCAAACAGTCCATTTCTTTGTTTTGTTGTTGAAGTCATTATTTTGATTCAGTAACACAAACTTTTTGTTATGTCGAGATTTAAGTAAAAATCAGTAACAAGTCAGCAATTATAATAGGTTTTTGCCTTCTGTTTCTTTAGTCTGATTAAATTTTGGGACAGATGGACATGAGCGATCAGCGTTTGGTGCCTGAAGATCTTACACAACCTAATGAACATTTTAAGATACTGTTGGGGCTGTTTGACAATATGTTGAGTTATTCAGAAAGCCTGAAAGAACATTGTAGACATAAACAATTTACAAAAAAGAAAAAGAAATATTTGTTTAGTATTTTCTATAGCATGAGAGTCAAACAACATCTCTAGAATTTGACAAAAAAGAAAGTCAGGCTACAGTATTCAGTTGTATAGTTAAAAATAGAAAAATGAGTTTCAGTAATGCACAAGCTGTGAGCAAGCTGCCTAGCTAACAGATACAGGCTCCTTAGGATTCTGTGGAGAGAGCCTTCTGGTTTTCACTGAGTGGTCCTGATTTGAATGAGGAAGCAAACATAAGAAAGACTGGTAATTTCTAAGATCTGACCTCTACGGCCTGCTGCTGAACTTGTGTGATTGACTCCTGCTGTCAGATAGACAGGCCATTATCCATTTTTATATCCATTCTCTCAGCATTTGGAGGATAGAACCAGAAATGTCTATTTCATCCTATATTCTGAGTCCCTCTGCCATACTTGCTAATCAGTTTCTGAAAAGAGAAAGAGTTAGATATTGGATAAATTCAGAAAAGGAATTACTCGAATTTATTTTGACAGATGCTTCATAGGGTGAGAGTTTTTAACTTTTCCTTGGGGTCAGGATAACAGAAGCAGGAAAGGTTGGAAGGTCACAATTCCTCAATTTAAATATTCACTTCTACCTAGGGTGAGTCTAAGAGAGGGGTTTGAATACCAGGCTGGAAATGAAAAACATTTCAAAAACGGAAATCAATAAAAGTCACTAGGATAAAGGAATGTGCGCACGTGGGGCCCTTGTGCCCTCAGCATGCTGCTGCTGCTGACTCTCCATGCTCATGATTAAGACTGTCCATCTGGGGTTCTGAAATGCTCTGTGTGGACCAGGATGCCACTGCTGTGAGGAGTCTCTGCTAATGCTTACCAGTTCTTATAGCAGGAACTACAGGAAGAGCAGAGATCTGAACTCAAACTACACACAAGTGTGTGCACACACACACACACACACACACACACACACACACACATACTGGCTTTTGTTTCAAAAAGTGGAATGTATTCACACTTCCTGCTTATATTGCCCAACTCATACCCATACATGCAGGCTGCCCATTAGAGAGAAAGCAAAGGCAGGTATTGTTATCTCTGGCTCCTGTGTTCTCATTGGCCTGTTTGGTTTTGTGACCATTTCTAAACTCGTTCCATAGTTACCTCTGAAACCTTGAATTAAAATTGACCTTTGCTTCTAATTACTTGTAGGGTAAAAATCATATCATAAAGATCTCTTTTAAGAAGGCCATTTATAAGCAAACATTGCAGAAATTTATAAGTTAATATCATAATTTCTTCACACTGGTTTAAAAATACAGTAGAGTCAATGGGTAGAAAGTTTAAATATTTATTTATTTTATATGTTAAATAATGTATATATGCATGAGTGCATGTGTATTCGAATGTGTGTGTATGTATTCATGCCTGAATGTGTGTTCCTGTGTGTATGTGTGGGAGAGAAAGAGAAATATGTGTATACTTGTACTCATCACACATCAGAGGACAAAAGACAAATCCACCTTTAGGTTGATTTCAGTGATGAAGGCATGAGCAGCAAGTGCTTTTTCCTACAAGCCTACTGGCTAGACCCTAGGGAAGGAACCTCTTCCTCCTTCAAGTCTATTGTTACAATAGCACCTAATGTCCACTGAGGAGAAGAAAATTATCTTCTGATCAGAAAAAAATGGAACCTACCTCTAAGACTGCTATTGTTTCCACTCTTAAGAGTTAATCCTTAGCAAGGAGGGTCCAAGGTGGAAAGATTGAATCTCATTGAGAAGGAGAAATAGATTATACATCTGGGGTAAATAGAAGGAGATGACTGGGTGAGAGAGGGAGTGAAAAGGGGAGCAGGAGGGATCAAGTGAGGGGAGGGCAGAGGGAGAGTACTGGAAGAGACAACTGGATTGGGGATGGGCATCTCTGGGATGAGCTAAAAACCTAGGACAATGGAAACTCCCAAGAATATACAAGAGTGACCCTAGGTAGGATTCCTAGCTATGGTGGATATGGAGCCTGAACAAGCCATCTCCTGTGGAGGAATTGTGACACTAACCTAGCAACAAAACTTTAGACCCATAGTTTGTTGCCTATAAGATGTGTAAGGATAAATTTGGAGAAGAAAGTGAGGGAACAGCCAACCAATGACTGGCTCAACTTGAGACCCATGCCATAAGAGAGAGCCCACCCTTGACATTATTAATGATATTCTGATTTACTTGCAAACAGAAGTCTAGTGTAATTTCATCTGAGAGGCTTCACCTAGAAGTTGATGATGGAAAGAGATGCAAAGACCCACAGTCAAACATTAGTCAGAACTGGGGGAATCCTGTGGAAGATTGGGAGGAAGAACTGAAAGAGCCAAGAGGGATAAAGGAGACCATGTTAGGGGATCCCATTCTCCTAACTCGGCTGCCTTGGCTAGTCTCAATTGGAGATATGCCTAGTTTTACTGAAACTTGATATTCTAAGGTGAAGGGGAGGAGGAGGAGTGGATGGGGGAGAAGGGACGAGAAGGAAGATCGGAAGCTGGATTGGGATGTAAAGAAAATAAATAACAATAAAAAATGAGTTAATCTGCAGTTGTGATAAAAACTGCATGATATTGGTACAGTGACAGGCAGGTAGATCAATGGAATAGAATTGAAGACCCAGAAATGAACCAACACATCCATGGTCACTTGATCTTTGACAAGCAGCTAAAGCCATCTAGTGGAAAAAAGACAGCATTTTCAACAAATGGTGCTGGCTCAACTAGTGGTTAGCATGTAGAAGAATGCAAACCGATCCATTCTTGTCTCCTTGTACAAAGCTCAAGTTCAAGTGGATCAAGGACCTCCACATAAAATCAGATACACTCAAACTAATAGAAAAGAAAGTGGGGAAGAGCCTCAAGCACATAGACACAGGGGAAATTTTCCTGAACAGAACACCAATAGCTTATGCTCTAAGATCAAGAATTGACAAATGGAACCTCATAAGGTTACAAAGCTTCTGTAAGGCAAAAGACACTGTCAATAGGACCAAATGGCAACCAACAAATTGGGAAAAGGTCTTTACCAATCCTATATCTAATAGAGGGCTAATATCCAATATATACAAAGAACTCAAGAAGTTAGACTCCGGAGAACCAAATAACCCTATTAAAAATGGGGTACACTTAAGATGAATGCTTTTCCAAATTATCACAGCTAATGAACCAAATTCTTACCCTCACCCAATGTCTGTGCTACCCTCCAAGCAGAACATTGTTCATTGAAACAGTTGGTGAATAACTTTATGGATAGACCATCTTAATACCTACACCATTTCTTAAATGAATGTAACCTGTTCTCAGTGGGCTGAGAATAAAGTCACTCACTCAAGTCTAAAAGCTTTGACCATAGCAGGAAATCTGTATCCAAAAATCGAGACTACAATTCATTTCTTGGCGCAGCAGAACTATCAACTCTTAGCTTAGATACAATGGAGGTAAAATCCTTTGGTGATGTGAGGGTCATTGAAGTATAGCCTTATTACAATGAAATCCAATGTCTAAAAATTGTTCTTATTTTGGGCTTGTACCACAGTAAGAGTCAAGATTTTAAACTCTACTTAATACAAAACAAACAAAAAGACTTTATATATTTATGTTCATTTAGGAAAATACCAGTAGTGATGTATTATTTTGAAATATACAGTTAATATGTTTGGATTTATTAAAATTTATATTGAGAAAAACGTATTTTCACTATTGCTGTAGACAAGCATCTACATAAGACTGTTAAATTGATTGTTGTTTTATATCAAACAACTTTTAGAATACTTATTTGTATTGTTATAATATTTTATAAATTTTAAGGAATATGACAAAAAAGAT
>JADRCD010198863.1:3967-16756 GCA_019843815.1 Montemys delectorum | reverse complement strand
ACTAATGGCTCCAGCAGCATATGTATAGTAGAGGATGGCCAAGTCAGTTATCAATGGGAAGAGAGGCCCTTGGTCCTGTGAAGGTTCTATGCCCCAGTGTAGGGGAATGCCAGGGCCAGAAAGTGGGAGAGGGTGGGGTCATGAGCAGGGGGAGGGGGGAGGGAACAGGGGTTTGTTATTGTTGTTGTTGTTGTTGTTTTAATTTTTTCAGAGAGGAAACTGGGAAAGGAGATATCATATGACATGTAAATAAAGAAAATATCTAATTAAAAAAAAGGAAAAAAAATGAGTTAATGTAGTTGAGCTAGACAGTCACCTGGTAAGGATACACCCTCAGGAGGTGTATTAAATTATACCAAAGGGATGACAGTGAAGAACAGTCACAGGAAGATAGGTAGAAAAGGAAGGCTAAAGTTGGCTCACATTTCTTGTTCCCAGAAGATATTTGAGAAGAAATGACAGGAAGACATGGCGGTGGGCATTTAAACAGGAGCAAGCAGGGGCAGGGGAGGACCCAGCAGACTCATAAATTACTGGACCCATTTGTCAGCTTCCAGGTTTTATGGCTCCTCCCACCCTGAAGTAAAGCTGTTTCTTTACTTTTCTCCTAGGCTTAGTCTTCTATCTCTCCCAGATGTTCCGTTCTTCTGTGCAAAGGAACCAGCTCTTTCATGCCCTAACTAACCCCCAGCATCCCTCTCACATTTCTGAGGGTTCTCTGCAGGATTTAAGAAGACTAAGGATCACATATCTGACTGAAAATCACATGGATAGGCCATCTGGATAAAGGGAAGATTTCCTCAACCACTGGGGCTGCCATGAGTGAGCCAGAGGAGAGAAGTTTGTCCCTGTTGGATGCTGGTACCCACGAGGAGCTCTGGCTGTTAGTTTAGAACTCAGCTAGTTACTGCAGGGAAGGAAAACTACTGCTCCCACACATACCCATCCTAATACTGCTGACTCTCCCATGACCCACTGAGTAAGTGGAGCTTTTCACTGGCCTTGCAAAGGACAGGACTCTGGGCTTCTGAGATGCTAGTTGAGCAGGGAAGAGAATAATGAAATGGCAAGAGAGCTGGTTGTGGGGCTGTGTGGGAGGTTCAGCAATAGAAGGCTTACCAACACACACACACACACACACACACACACACACACACACACACAGAGCACTGCCCGTCACTTCATGAATAAAAAGAAAAAAACCTCAGACTAAGCATCATAATAGTCTTTTTGCTCCAGTAACTTCTAGAGATCTATTTGCTTGGAGGGAGTATGGGTCTTAAAGCCTGTTCTTTATGATGAGTATTTCCAAACTTGTTTTTCTCCATTCTTTTTTTTTCCCCTTGATGACTACATTTGTTCCTATCCCATCACAGCCTGCAAACCTCTGCTTTTGCTTTTTCTTTTCAGTTGCTAGGACATAAACTGGATGGAAAAAAAAGTTTATTCCATACTCTCTAGATTATGGGTAGAATATGCAGACTGAGTGCTTATCACACTTGCTTACAGATTATACACTTGAGGGAAGGGGACAAATGGAACATCTAGTCTAGAGAGTTTTGTGAAGGTGGATCTTATATAAGCAGAACAAAATTAGGAATTTTTTAAGGTCATCTGATATTGAAGAATAGAGGGCAAATATTCTGAACAACAGACCTCTCCTTTTACATGTTCAGTAATGATAAAGGAGAGGGTGTAGGTACACAAGTGTTGGTAAAATCTCCAAAGGATGGTATCGAGAGAGAGAGAACAAAAAGACCTGGAAAATGTTTATTTGAGTGAGGCTTGATAGGCTATCATGGGGATCTGTGTTCTCTCAGCATTCAACAACTTCTGTAAAGTGTTTTCTAGAAAGGAAGCACATTCAGGGAAACTCCTAGGAATAAAAGGGGGTGCATTGAGGGTCATTGAAGTACAGCCTTATTACAATGAAATCCAATGTCTAAAAATTGTTCTTATTTTGGGCTTGTACCACAGAAAGAGCCAAGATTTTAAACTCTATTAAATACAAAACAAACAAACAAACAAAAAGACTTTACATATTTATGTTCATTTAAGAAAATACTAGTAGTGATATATTATTTTGAAATATACAGTTAATGTTTGGAATTATTTGAAATGTATAGTGAGAAAAGCATATGTGTTTACAATATTGCTGTAGACAAGCATCTACATAACACTGTTAAATTGTTTTATATCAAACAACTTTTATAATACTCATTTTTATTATAATATTTTATAAATTTTAAGGAATATGACAAAAAAAGATCTTGTAGGTATTGAAGAGGGGGTCTCTGGGAGGAGTTGGGGTACAAAGGGGAAACAAGAATGTGATTTAATTCTATTTACTTAAAATATGTTTTTTTAAATTAGATATTTTCTTTATTTACATGTAAATTTCTCCTTTCCCAGTTTCCCCTCCCAAAAACAAACAAACAAACAAACAAACAAAAACAACAAGAACAAACCCCTGTTGCCTCCCCCTTCCCCATGCCTGCCACCCCACCATCTCCCACTTATTGGCCCTGGCATTCCCCTACACTGGGGCACAAAACCTTCACAAGGCTGAGGTCCTTTCCTCCTATTGATGATCGAATTTGCAATCCTCTACTATACACATGCTGCCAAAACATTCAGTCCCACCATGTTTAGTCCTTGGTTGGTGGTTGGGTCCCACGGAGCTCTGAGGGTACTAGTTAGTTCATATTGTTGTTTGTCCTAAGGGGCTGCAAACCCTTCAGCTCCATTGATCCTTTCTCTAACTCCTTCATTGGGGACCATGGTATTGGTACAGTGACAGGCAGGTAGATCAATGGAACAGAATTGAAGACCCAGAAAAGAACCCATGCACCTATGGTCACTTGATCTTTGATAAAGGAGCTAAAACCATACAGTGGAAAAAAGACAGCATTTTCAACAGATGGTGCTGGCTCAACTGGCAGTTAGCATGTAGAAAAATGCAAATCAATCCATTCCTTTCTCCTTGTACAAAGCTCAAGTCCAAGTGGATCAGGGACCTCCACATCAAACCAGATACATTGAAACTAATAGAAAAGAAAGTGGGGAAGAACCCTGAGCAAATAGGCACAGGGGAAAATTTCCTGAAGAGGACGCCAATAGCTTCTGCTCTAAGATCAAGAATTGACAAATGGGACCTCATAAGGTTGCAAAGCTTCTGTAAGGCAGAAGACACTGTCAATAGGACCAAACGGCAACCAACAAATTGGGAAAAGATCTTTACCAACCCTATATCTGATAGAGGGCTAATATCCAATGTATACAAAGAACTCAAGAAATTAGACTCCAGAGAACCAAATAATCCTATAAAATATGTTTTTAAATGTTAACAAATTCAGACAAATTAAAATCATGTAACTTTTCTCATCATAATGCAATAAAAGTTAAAAACAAACAAACAAAAAAAAACCCCAAAAAAACAAAAAACAAAAAGAAGAAAAAAAAGGTGACTTACTGACGTTCTTGCTTTGGTAAGAAATGTGAAGAAGGATATGAACTAGATTCTGCCAACCCAGAGGTCTTCCTTTGGAAATGGCCTTGAAATAGTTTGGTAAGGAGGACCTTTCTAAAGATGACATTGCTAGTTTGGAATGGGTTTAAACTGTTAAAGGAGGTATTTAGCTTGGCTAATTAGAGATGATAAATGCCACATTCAAAAGGAAGGAGAAAGAGCACTGTCAAGCTAGGGCTTTACACTGTGTATGAACTGCTTTCAGTTACTATGGTAATGAACTAGACTCTAATATCCACTGAAACTACTTGGAACAGATTATGGAAGCAATAGAATGGACACCTTTACACAGTAAGTGAATTAGTTAAAGCTCACTAAACAATAATGACATACTATGTAGTGATAATAAATTAGAATAACATAGATTCACATAGAGTGCTTTGGGAACTCACAAATACAATATTCCTTATGAATGCATATTTTACAATGGTAACTAGAGTTGAAGACTATGATTCTACCGATCATGCTTGTATAGCAAAATATATTTTTCTAGAAGGAATTGCTAATTTATATTAACCACTAATATGGATAATGCTTTGGATCAGGTTGGTCATTATAGATAAAAGTACCTAAAGCCACTTCTAAGAAGTGTCAGGTTCCAAAAGCAGTGATATACACACATGAAAATGTCAACCTATTGTAAATTTTGTATGACTATTAAGCTTAATTTAGAAATAGAAGATTAATTACTCTACACCAAGTCTGCCAGAACTTTGAAAGAGAAAATAATGAAGGGCGGAGGCTGCTTGCAGATACTGGTCAGTGTGGAGGGGGGCAACTGCATGTGAGACTCAGGCAGATCTGCTCACTGCCTCCCTGATAGGCCATGTGACCCTCAGAGAAACTGGCCCTTGCAAGCCTTCTCTGAAGAAGCAACTGGCTCTCAGAAGATGGAAAGACCCAAAGAGGAAAAAGAAGGATGGAATTAAACCTTGCTTATTCAGTCTTAGACTTGCTAATGTAAGTCACACATAGGCTCTT
Source organism: Montemys delectorum (assembly GCA_019843815.1). Taxonomy (NCBI): domain Eukaryota; kingdom Metazoa; phylum Chordata; class Mammalia; order Rodentia; family Muridae; genus Montemys; species Montemys delectorum. The sequence continues at coordinate 12,246 of JADRCD010198863.1, read as the reverse complement.
GCTCCCTTTAGGAGATTAGGAAATAAAAGACAAGACATTTAAAAACAGAGTCTCTTCATATGGCTCACGAGTGGGAACAAGTGTCCCCTTTAACAGCTGCTTGATGTCTTGATGCAACATCTAAGATTTTGAGTATGGGCAGACTTTACTTTAACAGTTGAGGTGGTTGAATAATATCATCTATTCTTACTTTGAAGAGTTCTATCCGTTAATAATAATTAAAGCTGTCAGGAAATGGAAAAGGTTTCTAAGTGGAAAAGATTCACTTTTTCTTTTGATTGCCAGGCCTAAAACAGACTCAGTGACTGAAAATATAAACTCACTGCCACTCTGTGTAAAATATGGAGAGAAAAGAAACAGGAGGTAGCAACCATTGTTTCCACTGGGGGGCTGCCAGAGACCTGAAGACGAGGAGCAGGAGGGGTGGGGAGGCTCAAGCCTGACCTGCAAAGGGTTTTCTGTGAAAAAGCAGATCATATATGGAGAAAGCGAATGTGTAGGGTACAGGAGACATGGCACATGTCTTGCTGGACACATGGCAAGAAACTGTTCTGAAGACAGAACTTATTCCTACCAGGAGTACAGTTGCACAATGATAATTAAGGGTATATACTTACATGGCAATTAAACATATTTAAAGTGAAACCTTATTTTCTGTGGCTTGGGATGTAATATAATTCAGTGGCAGAGAGTTTGTCTAGCATGAGCCTAGGGTCTTTAGGTTCAGTTCCCCATGTTGAGAAGGTATTGTTCTAATACTAATAATATGCTTAAAATATTAATGAACTCTGATATTAATTAAGTGTTGAATTGGTCAGAGAGTGCAATAAACACTCTCAAATAAACAGCAAGCAGGCAGAATCTAGATGCCCTAGGAGCAGATAATCTCTCAGAATGATAAAAGGGTTATAACAACAATATGCTTAAAAGGTATTACCGTATATATTGGGCTTCTGTAATCAACCGATACTCCTCAGGGGGAGGAACTTCTTCTTCATTTTCATTTCCCAGTGCCAGACAAGGTCTTAATACGTAGGAGGTAGACAGTGCCTGTTGGACAAACAATCTGCTTATGGAGAAAGCCTCACACTGGGGAAGCAGTTCAGAGACAAGCTCCACAGGACAAGGGGAAGAGTCAAGTCTTCAGTAGGTTGCTGGCAATTGGAGTTTGTTTGGGATTTTTTTTTTTTTTTTGACAAATAGAGATCTATGTAAAATGAAACAAAAACATTTCTGCATTCAGTACCTGACCTCAGTTCACTGTGAATAATTCTGAGATGACAGCAAGGGAACTGGTGGAGAGAATTAGAACAGGAAATCTCGGTGCCCAGCCTGCTCCCGGCCTCTAAAAGGCATATGAATGCACCACTTAGCCAGGCCCGTGGCCGGAGACAACAGGCGCCTATAGGTTTAAATTTAGTTGTAGTTATCTAATCAAACAACAACAAATTCAGAGCAATCCTTTGTGTAAATAAAAATAATAATTTTATTGATTTCAAATAAAAGTAAAATGAATTATTGGGTACAAATAATGATTGTAATCTGATCGACAGTGTCCTCCTGATGAATGACTTTTAAATCTGGAATTTCTGGGCTGAAGAGATGGCTGAGTGGTTAGCAGTGCTTCCTGCTTTTCCAGAGGACACAAGTTCAATTCCTAGAACCCACACGGTGGCTCCCAACTGCCTATAACTCCTGCTTCAAGAATTTAATGGCCTCTTCTGGGATCCCTGGGACCCACATGTATATAAGTATCCACACACGCACGCTCGCACACACACACACACACACACACACACACACACACACACACACCATAAAATTAAAATCTTCCTTAAAAAACAGAGTAATAGAAAAGGCAAACTCTTTATCCTATTTGGAGAATACCTAATAACATTCAGATATTTAATGAATGTAAGATAAAAGAATGAATGGATAGAGATAGGTTCTTAGCAAGTATATGTTCTTTTTTTTTTTTTAATATGTAAGTACACTGTAGCTGTCTTCAGACGCACCAGAAGAGGACATCAGATCTCATTACAGGTGATTGTGAGCCACCATGTGGTTGCTGGGATTTGAACTCAGGACCTTCAGAAGAGCAATCAGTGTTCTTACCCGATGAGCCATTTCTCTAGCCCCATCAAGTACATATGTTCTAAGTCCCATGTGTATATGTTGCCATGATCCTGAATGATGTTCTTTCAGATTGACTTGGAATCTGACTCTTTCTATTCCTCTGTTCCTGAATAGAAAATGGAATAAATATGATAAAGAGAATAAAGGAGACCCGGGCATGTACGTATGTACGCATGTATGTATGTATGCATGCATGTATGTATGTATGCATGTATGTATGTATGTACGCATGTATGTATGTATGTATGCATGCATACATCAAGATTAGCTCAGTCAGGGCTTCTGTTGCTCCTTCTTCTGAGTTGCTGCTGTTCCTGTATGATGAGGTAAAGTGCTGTTAGCAACATGAAACTGCAGTACTAAGTCCCTATTGACTCTTTGAGGTGAACATGAGTCCTGAAAACTCTCTAGGCTGTGGAATAGCTTAGGGTGGGCGGTATATGGTACACGGATATGCTAGCGAGCTAAAAGTGGAAGGATGACTCAATGCTAGGCAAGACAGAGTGGGGTGACATAGAGTCGTCGTGAGATTCAGAACAATATGAAATCTAAAGGTGGGAATTTTATGGAAAAGACATTGCATATAGCACATGTATGTGAACATACACTGGTTTTTTTTTAATCTTTTTCTCTTTCATTCTACATGGTGGTATCCTATCAACATAATTCTTTTTAAGTCCCATTTTTCTTCTACAAATCTTCTGCCACTTTATTAAACCATCGTCTGAGCTATATCTGAGATGAAGCCCGTCTTAAGAAGCCCTGACTTTCTTTAGAGACAGTAAATAAACAATCCCTGTGAGCAGTTCAGGAAGTTTCATAGTAGACTGAGAAGTATTCAGAGAGGCTGTCTCGTTTCCTCTCAAGTCACACGGATTTCTGAGTCTCACTTTTAGCTTTATCTTTAAGTCCAATATTCCTGACTATGTCCTTCATTTGACCTTGAGGCTGTTCCCTGTATCCAGTAGCAATCACCCTTTGCTACTTCTAAAGCAGCAAAAGTAATCAGAGGATTCATTAAGGCATCAATATTTGTAAGACTCCCAGTCCCATAACTCCCAAACTCCATCAGCTAAAAACAATGCATCCACTTCCCAGTTTCTGTGAGTCCAAACAGAATCCTGGAGGAACTTAGATACACAGATCTGGCTCAGGCTTTTCACGAGACTCTGCATTCTATCAGTCTGAGATCTAGCCACCTTTAGGCCCAACTAAGTTGAGGATCTGTGTTTAAGGAAGTGTATACGCACAAGGTCTCAGCTTCTCCCTGGTTGAGGACTTAACTTCCTGCACGCGGTACTGAGCACATGTCCCAGGTCCCAGCAGACTTCCTTTAAAAGCCCATCAGGCTTGTCTACCCTGTCCTCACTGAGAACACACTATCATTCCAGCTGAATTGTCTTCCTCAAAATGGAATCACTGAATAAATTCTGTTCCAGGAAAGAGAAACTGAGCTCCACTCTTAGGAAATTTAGGAATTTTAAAATTGTGACACATATGTACATACCTCTATAACTGTCTATGTCGCTGTCCATTTGCCAACTCTCATGTGTGGATCTGTTACCTTAAAGTTATGAATTTATGTTAATTATTCAAGTTCCAAATTAACAGCATAAGACTCAGCTTTGCTTTCTGTCTTCACTTTGTAAATTCCATCTCTGACAACTACGTGGATATAATATTTTCACATACTTTTTCTTATTATTCAAACAAAAGTTTAGATTCTTTCTCCTTATAATTTTTTAATTAAATTTTTATTTTCTTCATTATGGTGTTTGTGCACATGTGCATTTGGAGGTCAGAGAACAGCCTTTAGGCGTTGAGGCTCCCCTTCACTACTGGGTGCAGGCTGTGAAACTTGGTGGGCAGGGCTGCATGGCTAGCTATTTTTAGCACTGATTTGTTTCACTGCTCCTCTCCTGAACACTGAAGACCTCTTTACATACTGGGAATATTAGTCATTTGTCTACAGCATGTTTGGCAAGTTTTGTTCTCACTTTTACAGTTGCCTTTTGATTTTGCTACAAAACATAAGTTTGGCAATACAACCTCAGGAGATATTTGTAAAGTCTTCTATAGGTCTCAAAGTCGTCTGCAATTACTCCAGAGGCTTGCCCTCCTGAACTGATTCACCAGTATTTCCAGGTGCTATGCTATGGCTATGCGTTTGTACACACAGATTTGGAGTTCATTCCTGTATGAGACATGGCCTGTGGAGTCTCTAAGTTTATTTTTTGAGTAAATACTTAACTTACCCAGTGTCATTTATCAGGAATCTCTTTTACTCCAGTAATTTGATGGAAAAGCATTGTAATTTCAGGTGAAGGAGATGTCAGGATTTTTTTTGGGGGGGGGATGCCAACATTGTAAAAGTTACTACTATTCCTTGTACATTTACTATGTGCTGGATAAGGCACTCTCTTTACCTCACTGTACCTTTATATCATCTGCAGTTGTCAGATCAATGCAGATGTGAGTACAAGGCACAGAGTCTAAACCAATATTTCTTTCTTTTCCCATTCCTCCCTAAATTGATTTTTTTGACTACAAAGGATGCGAGCAAAAGACAGTTCAGTTACACAGTTCGCTATCAGTCATCCATAATGATTGATAGATGTAGTGGCTATTCCTGATTGTCAACTTGACTACGTCTGAAATGAATTACAATCCAAAATTAAAAGGCTCACCTGTGGCCCTAATCTGGAGGCTGAGAGATACAAGTTTCTGACCTGAATCTTGGCATAGAGACCTTGAGGAATAGTGGCTACGAATCCCACAGGATTAACATAGAAAGCTCTATGAGTTCAAGGTCATCCGGGGTTAAAGGTGTGGTGGCACACACCTTTAACCTGGGCCACACTTTTTGCTGGAGATGTATATAAGGACATTGAAAGAAGGAAGGCTCTCTCTGCTTCACCTGCTTGCCTTGTGAGACTGAGCAATTGCTGGATCCTTGGACTTCCATTCACAGCTGCTGCCGTGACTGTTATTGAGAGTTGATTGTTGGGAGTTGGACTACAAACTGTAAGTCATCAATAAATCCCTTTACTACATAGAGACTACCATAAGTTCTGTGACTCTAGAGAACCCTAACTAAGACAATAGACAATAACATAAAAAAGCAAAATCAATTTATCAGGCAGATACAAGTACATCTACCATCTTTGTACTCACTCATTAATTATAACTCCATCTTCTTGTTCCATTTGTAGATACACTGGGGAAAGAGCCACCAGGCAGGAAGCAGAAAGGAAAAGTCATCAAAATAGTGGGGGTGGGATTACAGTGTATCTGAGGCACCCAGCTTTGAGGACTGAAAGGAAACCCCCCTACACACACACACATACACACACACACACACACACACACACACACACACACACACATACACTGCAAAGGCGTGGAGCTCTTGTTTTGAAGATATGCAAATGTGCTGAAGAAACTGTTTGGTTCTGTTCCTTTGTTCCATTTTTAGTCTGTAACTGAACATGTGTTAATTTCCTTTCTTCTTCCCTCCAAGCTTTTAGACATTGTCTCCTTTCTGAGCATTTCCCCTAATGTCCTTCATTTTATTAAACCGATTTTGACAGGAGCGTACAATTTGCTTCAGCCCTGTCAAATCTGTTTACTTCCCAGAAAAAGGTGAACTATTAAAATCTGCCTGCTGCAATTAAGTGTTGGAAAGAGATGTCACCAGAGTTTCCCTTTGTCTATAGAGTTCCTGGATACAACATGCTCAAACTTATGTTGAAAGTCTATAATAAGATAGTAGTATGCCATACAGACTTCTATTGATTGAGATAGAACTGGGCTATAGGAAATGACTGTAGTTTTGTTATTAATAAGTATTAGCCAGCAGGATGAGATTCATTATACACGTCTACTTACTGTACAGCACTGAGAGCTCTCTGATATCAATGGAAACGTTAATTACCTGGACATGGTGTTACAAACAATGGTGTTTATAGTGAGTGAAAATTCCTGCCCTCCAGCACAAACATCACTTTCTTGTTTCCTCTGACATTTGAGCCGGTGCAAAAATGAGTCAAAGTATCATTTGACTCTATGACTCCTAATAATTTGTAAACTACAGCTTTCCTCTTCTTTACTTTACATCTGGCACACTGCTATGAATTCTGTGTTACCCCACTCCAGTTTGGACCTCTAACTCTATGGAAGCCCCATATCAGGCTCCTGTAGTTCATAAATCCTAGGATCACTTCGGAAGCGGTGACTAACCAAACAAACCTGGGAGAAGCTATCTAGGAGAGGCTGAGGCTAGTGGGCAACTTTCCTGAGATGGTCCACCATTTTTGCATGGCCTATAATGGATGAGCTCTGAGAGGCAAGACTTCAAGAGAATGCATCTCAGGATTGATTACTGCTATTTTTTTTATTATGTGTACAGTGTAGCTGTCTTCAGACAGCTCCAGAAGAGGGTGTCAGACCTCATTACGAGTGGTTGTGAGCCACCATGTGGTTGCTGGGATTTGAACTCAGGACCTTCGGCAGAGCAGTCAGTGCTCTTACCTGCTGAGCCATCTCACCAGCCTGATTACTGCTACTGATATGCTTCTCCTGTCACTATTACATAGTCTAATAATTCCCAGGGCGTTTGCCCACCCTATTGGGCAGATTTTCATTCTTTTGTAGCTATGCTATTTAGACAAATAGATGATTTCTTAACTCCTAATAATGAATATAGAATTCCTAGATTTTTTTTTTACGAGCAATTTTAGGCCCTCTGTAATATGAAAACCACAATTAGGACTGTGGAAGGTTTCATGTGTCAAAAGCTAATTGCACTAAGATATAAATCAGACATGTAATGAATTTATGATCAGGGAATACATTTCTTTGAGTCTGTAAACCCTTACCTGATAACTAAAGGTGATAAAAGGGAAAGTGATTTATTGTAGGTGAAGGATGGAAGACAAAATATCCACTGTGTTTATCTATACAAAACTTCAATACTAATTAGACACTCACTAGGTGTCTGCATAGTGATTTGCCTCTTGGCATACTGTGCTAACTTAGACCTAAGAATTATAGTTTTTGACTTTCAATGAGCCTCAGGAGCTAGTGGCAGATAATAAATGTATCCTTAGGTAGCTAGTCTTAACGGAAACATATATAGACATCTTTGCTGTTATTTCTTATTCAACTTATGACTTAAATTTATGTTTGAACTTGTTGTGAACTCTTGAAAAAAGATGCTTGGAATACCATGTGATCATGTATTCTGAAAAAGTACAAGTACTAAGAACAATGAAAATAGTCAAGTCAGGTTTTTCTTAAGATCAATAGAAAGTTAGTTTCCCCTTTCTTTCTCTTAGAAATAAAGATTAGAGTTTCTTCTGAAAGGTTTGTTTTCTTTCTTGGACTTTCTCTAGTTGGCAAGGTGACAGTGAACTCCAAGCCATGAGGTGGTGGGGGGGGGGGGGGGGGGGTTTGAGGCTTGAAGCCCTGTGGAGAAAAGAACAAAGAATGTCTTTACTTAATCCGCCCACTGTTTAACAATAGGGTGTTAATCTCTTGATGCCTGTGGGATCGATCTGGCCTCAGAATAATTTAGAGTCAAGTCAGGTAAAAGTTATTTTATTGGAAGCGAACTTTACTCCAAGGATGCTCTTCCTCTTCCAAGAGAAGCCCTGTTAGTGCAGAATTCCAGCTCAAAACTGTCCTAGGCTTCTGTGAAATCCCCACCGATCAATCGACAACTCAAGGTGTGACAGCTATTCTTGCTTGTCACCTTTATCACATATGGAATTAACTAAAAGCTAAAATGGTCACACCTATAAGGGACTTTTTCTTAATTAAATCCTTTGAAGTAGGAAGACCCAGGCCTAATCTGGGTCTTTGAGGCAGAAAGATCCACCTTAATCTGGGCAACATCTACTGGGAGCCTCTCTAAAGAACGTGAAAGGAAGAAGCCCTCTCTGCCCGCTTGCTCTTGCCCTCACTGGCAAGGCCATTGCATCACTGGCATCAAAGCCACTTTTTCAGGTATTCCATACCTGGCAATGGGCTTTATATTTAGCAACTTTTGGTTTCTGGGAGGAATATTGTTTTCCCATGTAAAATAATTACATTTAGCTCTCTCTCTCTCTCTCTCTCTCTCTCTCTCTCTCTCTCTCTCTCTC
>JADRCD010198862.1:0-28841 GCA_019843815.1 Montemys delectorum | reverse complement strand
TCCTCCTCCTCCTCCTCCTCCTCCTCCTCCTCCTCCTCTCCTCCTCCTTCTCCTTCTATTCTTCATCTTTTTTTGAGAATGAGAGGATCTCTCTATGTAACTCAGGCTGGCCTAAAGCTTGGTATGTAGACCAGGATAGCCTTGAATTCACAGAGATCTACCTGCCTCAGGCTCTCAAGTGCTAGGATTAATGACATAAGGTACCACACACCCGCACTTGCCCCACTCGTTATCGACAGGGTTAAACCTTCAGATTACTTTCTATAACAGTGACCTATTCATGCTGACTTGTATTTGTTTCTTGTCAAGATTTTTTTTCACCAGAGGAAGATTTGTGTGATAGGTGTTATACCTGGACCAGATCTGTGTAACCTAGATGTCACACAGATGCCACTGTGTGGCTGAGAAGGTCAGAGTTATGGTTCAAATGGAGCCAATGAACAAACAATTTTTACTATACCATCCCTTCTCTCAATTTCCCCCAACCTCAAACTCTGCGAGTCTTAGTGAGAGATGAACAAAGATGGTCTGAGGTCGATAAAGATGCTAGGGATGAGGACATGGCCTGGTGAGTAACGGGCTTTCTGTGCAAATATGAGGATGGGAGTTTAGATCCACAGAATCCATGTAAATGCTGGCTGTGGTGGTGTATACCTGTAACCTCAGTACTGTGGATGGGGGTGCACACAGGGGAGGAGCCTAAGGGCTTGCTGGCTAGCCAGTCTAACTGAAACAACAAGCTACAGGTTCACCAAAACACCTTGTCTCAAAATAATAATAATAATAATAATAATAATAATAATAATAATAATAATAATGTGGCGTGCAACAGAAGACACCCAACGCCAACCTCTGGTCTCTGCAGGCACATGCAGAAGTATCCATGCCTATGTGCACATGTGAGCTCTTACACATGCAAATGCACACACACTTACACACACTCACACATGCACACAAGCACAAAAAAGGTAGAAGCTTATTTAACAAATTATCTAATAACCTTTTTGTTTTTTAACTTGTAAAGTCTTGATACTTTCAAAGACAATATGAAATATCCATTATCTGGCCTGAAAACCTAACATAATACTGCAGAAACCAAAGAGTGTATGGTTAAAATTGTGAGAGAATTACAGAGATAAGAACTGGCAGAACAGGACAGAAAGTTTGTAAATTGATACTCACATAAATGGTCAAGTGATTGTCCACAAAGGTCATTGAACTGAAAAGAGATGAACTTTTTTTTCCCTCACAAATGGTACTTCCAAGGACTTGTGATATGGTCCAGAGTTTGCGTGCTTGTCTAGCATGCATCCATGTTGTGTTTCAACTCCAGCATGCATAAATAAATAAATATGTTTTTTTTAAAAAAATCTGATTTGACTTTCATACAAAAAATAAATGAACCACTGCTATATTTTTATCTTAAATAACCTCCAAAGGACTTCCGGCTCAGCTCCCAGCCTGAGGCTACTGGGCAGAGATAGATGCTTTTGATGGAGCCTAGCAGAAGATCTTCCAGTCACTGCGGTCATGCCCTTGAAGGTGTTAGTGGGACCCCACCCTCTTCCTCTTTTTTTGAATCTTGAACTTGAGGTGAACTGCTTAGCTCACCACCATGCCAGGGTGTCCGTAGACATAAGGCTGTGGGTTCAACCACTAAGAACAGAAAACTTCAGAACAACGATCCAGAATAAGCCTTCTGTCTTCATAAACTGAATAGCTCCTGCCTTTGATACAGGGGCTGTGACAGTTTTAGTGTTATTTTTTTTAAGATTTATTTTATTTATTTTTTATGCATATGAGTACACTGTAGCTGTACAAATGGCCAAGAGCTATCATGTGTGTGGTTGCGGGGAATTGAACTCAGGACCTCTGCCAGCCCCGCTCGCTCCGGCTCACTCACTCCAGCAGTGTAATTCACTGTAGCTGTCTTCAGACGCATCAGGAGAGGGTGTCCGATCTCACTACAGGTGGTTGTGAGCCACCATGTGGTTGCTGGAATCCGAACTCATGACCTTCGGAAGAGCAGTCAGTGCTCTTACTCGCTGAGCCATCTCGCCAGCCCAGTTTTAGTGTCATTATCAACTTGGTAGAGTGTACGATCACCTAGGAGACCGCTGTGCCTCCAGGAGGCTATCTGTTGCAACACTTTAGGTGGAAAGACCCTGCCCACTGTTGAGTGGCATCATTCAGGGGAAACACTGGACTCGGGGAGAGAGAGAGCCAGTGAATTGATTCAGCAAGTAGAGGTGCCACCTGCCAGGCTCCATGACCTGACTTCGATCCTGAGAACAGAAACATTTTCTGACCTCTGTAATGAATATGGTTGTAAAGCTGCATATACATGCACACATTCATGAGCACATGCACGCATGTGAGTGCACACACAAATAAGTAAAATATAATGTTAAAGGTACATATACACGCACGCACACATGCACACATGTGCACACATCTGCATGCACACAAATAAGTAAAATACAATGCTAAAGCTGCATATACATGCACACACATACAAACAAGTAAAATACAATGTTAAAATGGAGACAGTGCATCTAGCAGCATCATTCATTCACTCTCCTATTTCCTGGTTGTGGAGGTAACTTGACTAACCCCTGCTGCCTTGGCTTTCCTGCTCTCAAGGACTAGAAAGTCTTAACCTGTGAGCTACAATAAAGCCTTCCTGTCTTAAGTTGCTTCTGTCAGGGGATTGTTATCGCAGCAACAGGAGAAGAAACTAAGACAGGAACTGAAAATTAACACAGCCGTACACATCAAAGGCGATCTGAATTAATCTCAAGACTAACACTTCTGGAAGAAAACCTAAGGAAAATAATTTGTGAGCTTGGGTTAAGTGAAGATATCTCAGAGAACAAAGTATAAGCCATACATTTAAAACACTAGGAATTAGATGTCCTCATGATTGGAAAACCTCTGATCCGAGTCAACAGAGAAAGTGAAGAGGCAGATGTGAAGAGGCCTGAGTGCCCTCTCTGCTGGTGATGTGTGGTAGCTGAGAGAAGAACAGGGAGGGGCAACAGGAAGAGAGACACCATAAGATTCTCCACCATTCCTGATAGCGCTTTGAATAGTAGTTCTCTTCAACCACGCACAACACATACTAAGTCCCATCTCGGAGCTGGGCCCTGGCAGACCATTCAATAAAACATCTATAAAGCTAATCACTCATGGACCAATCTGACTCCATTTTATTATCAAAAGCCATCTAGTTACAAAGTCAAAATAAGTTCTGGAATTTGACATGCTCCATACCCTATAGCCTGACCTCCAACCTCATAAGATGATATGTTCTGCCAAATAATTTTGAGATATTCTGCCAAATTCTTCTGGAAATCCCCCAACCCTTGGAAATCCCCTAGCCTTGCAGTTTTAGGGCTATGAGAACCCCACCTCTATATTCTGGATGACCTCTCAAATCCCACATTTCTGGAGAGGCAGTTGCTGGACCAGCTGTGTTGTGTGCATATACTAAAACTTGCTATAAGTTTGGCTAATTTGGGGGGTGGTGTTTATCTCATTCAGTGGGATTAAGGTCACAAACAGGCAACTGGTGCAAAAAAAGAGGACAAAGCATGGGGATACATCGGTATTGAGTCCAAAACCAAACAATCATGATTGAAAAAGAGAGCGATGTCGGGTCACTTTACTCATGAACCTAAATAAAATATTAGTGATATGCTGTCCAAATGGGTTATTAAAAAGTAATACATCACAGGCTGGCTGGAGTCATCTTTTCACAGCAGGAAAGATTCAACGTCAGGGAAACGTGTAACGTGCCACTTTAGAAGAGTGAAGACTGAGAAAGTACAATTACAGAAATCAATGCAGAAAAAGCGTTTGATGGTTTTCAACAGCTGCTCATCGTTCGAGCAATTAGTAAAGAGGAGTAAATGACAGGTCTCATAAAGGTTATATGTCAGCTTACAACATTAATTTGATGGATGCATTGATTAAGGATCAAACACGGGGGGGGGGGAATCTTCATTTTCCTTTGTGTTTAACACAGTCTATTGGCGCTGGACAGGCTAGTAGGAATAAAACAGAAAGGCTGTCATCTCTCAGTTGGTTTGGAAAGCTTGATTAGCATGCATCAGCCTTAGGTTTGATCCTTCACAACCACATACATCTGGGTGTGAAGGCATACACCTTAAGCCCATACTTAAGAGGTAAAAACCAGACGATTAGAAGTTCAGGGTCATCCTAAGATACATACTGAGTTCAAAGTCCAGCTCAGAATACAGGAGACTTTAGAAGAAAGGAAAGAGAAGAAAAAAAAGACAAAAAAAATATGTGAAAATGAAAAAAGAGACAAAAACTGTCATTATTATAGATCGTGTGTATTCCAACTTAGAAAAAAAATAAGAAAATCACTGGATAAACTAATAGGAATTGATTCAGCATGCATACTGCATGTGCCATTAACTTTATGAACCAAAATTGTTTCTCTACATTAGAAAATGTTACAAAAATGAAGATATCATTTATAATTATAATAAATATATAAGGCACTTAGAAATAATCAAAAACATGTAAAACTTCTACAAACAAATAAAAACTAATAATAGAGCCGGGCCTGGTGGCACACTGATGATCCCAGCAACTAGGAAGCTGAGGAAAGAGGAGTGTAACAAGTTCAAGGACAGCCTGGATTATGCAGTGAGACCTGCTTTTTTAAAAAACAAAAAAAAACCAAAAAACAAAACAAAAAAACAAAAAAAACCAAAAAACTGCAAGCAAAAAAGAGGTTGTGCATGTAGTTCACTCAGTAGAGTGCTTGTTTAGTGTGGTGGCTTGCATAAAAATGGTCAAGTAGGCCCACAGGGAGTGGGACTATTAGGAGGCGTGGCCTTGTTGGAGGAAGTGTGCCACTGTGGGGCGGGCTCTGAGTTCTCAGAATCTCAAGTTAGGTCTAGTGTGGTATCTCTTAGGCTGCCTGTGGATCAAGATGTAGAACTCTCAGCTCCTTCTCCAGCATCATGTCTTGCCTGTGTGCACCATGCTTCCCACCATGATGATAATGGACTAAACCTCTGAAACTGTAATCCAGCCCCAGTTAAATGTTTTTCTTTATAAGAGTTGCCATGGTCATGGTGTCTCTCCACAGCAATAGAAACCCTAACTGAGACACCTAGTCTGCATGGATTCCTGGATTCAGTCCTCCCACCATCACACAGACCAGGTGTTAGAGCACAGACCTACAACCACAGCACACGGGAGCTAGAGACAGGAGGATCCCAAGTTCAAGGCTCTTCTTGTGGACACAGCAAGTTTGAGGCCACCCTGAGACGACATGAGATTCTGTCTCATTAAAAGAAAACAGAATTCTTGGGTCAACGATAGCTACAAAGCACTACAGTATTTTTGAGGTAATAATAATGAGCTCATTTGGAGCTCATTGTACGTAGGGCACAATGTGCTCTTTGTATAACCCTTCGTTTAATTCTCCAGTTGTTCAAGGAACACGTTATCTTCACTCAGTGAAGAATGTGCCACTTATACCTGCTGCTGGGAACAGCGCCTGGCTGCTGTACTTGGAACCAGTACCTCTGAAGCCATAGTTATCATTTGTTGCTCTCAGCCAGGGATGAGTAAGACAGTGTCTGCAGGCAAGTTTCTTCCTGTTAGATGGTGATGTTGGCTTAAGGACTCAGTGTTATCCTAGCTAAAACATTCTGAAGACTGTGCTGTGGGGCCAGAGATGTGGCTCAGGGTAGCGTATTTATCTAGTCAAGGCATAAAGAACACATACATTGCTGCAGTCTGAAACCATTCTGTCCAACTCTTCTTCCTATCCTCTGCCCTTTGCAGGAGGAAACCTAACCAGATCACACACAGCCCTTCCCAAATCTGCCAGCTTAGAGCTGCCAGCCTCTGAGATGGCATCCAGTGATCTCCACCATCTGGTACTCATATCGCTGCGTGACTCCTCCTCTGTGAAGCTGACTGGACCTGGAGACTTAGCCTCCAGCTAATAGAACCCAACCAAGGGAGGAGATGTCACTTCTGAGAGTACATTACAAAAACGGAACCCGACAAATCACATGCAAACAAACCCACTTAGGGATGGGTGGTGTAGTGTGCACTGGCTGGTATCGTGGCAACGTGACACAAGCTAGAACATCGGAGAGGGAGCAGCTTCAGTTGAGGAAATGCCTCCATGAGATCCAGCTGGAAGGCATTTTCTCCATTAGAGATTGACAGGGGAGGACCCAGCCCATTGTGGGTGTTAATATCTATCCATGAGCTGGTGGTCCTGGGTTCTATAAGAAAGCAGGTTGAGCAAGCCATGGAAAGCAAACCAGTAAACATCAGCCCCTGCCTCTAGGTTCCAGCCCTGCTTGAGTTCCTGTCCTGACTCCCCCCAGTGATGGACTATGATCTGGAAGTGTAAGCCAGCAAACTCTTCCCTCCCCAACTTGCTTTTGGGCCGTGGTATTTTTTTGTCACAGCAATAGAAACCGTAACTAAGACATAATTCAAATGGTTTAGTGTTTGCCTAGCATGTACGAAGTCCTGCATTCAGTCCCCAGAATCCACAAATCAAGTGTGGTGGCATATATCCATGATTAGGGAACCAGAGGCAAGAAGCCTAAGTTCATGGTCATTCTTGGCTACAAAGTGAGTTTGAGGCCAGTTTAGGATGAGTGAGGCCCTGCCTCGATTTCAAATATAAGGAACACTTTGAGAGAAGGATGTTATATATACTTCCTGAAGTATGAATGAATGCGGAAAGCCCTTCACTCATAGTTCTAACCACCAAAAAGCTCCAGCGAGTTTAAAACAAACTCCCACCTTTCAGACTCTCAAACAACAAACCCTCACCGTGTCTCCAATCTTGACCATCTTTTTCCTTTGCTGGGAGGAAGGACAGCTCTTGCAGCACAAGATGATCTCCAGGGAGGATCATGTGGGATGGAACTGTGGGTTGATGTTGGACAATACCAGTAAGGAGCCAAAGGCCCTCATCCGAAAACCTAGCGTAAGGGTCCGAGAATCACCAAAGACTGGTACCCAGGACTCAAATACTCAATGGTATTGAGCATTTACTCATCAACATTTCCTGCATGCAGGGGTCTCCCCATTTGGGAATGGTGACCCCTCTCGGGCTTAAGGGCCCAGCTTTTATTGTCAGTTAGGGTAATTCCAGGGACAGGTGTGTGCCCTTTACCTTGATTGGTTAGCTCTATCTCTAGGGGGTCTGACTGAGTCTATCCTTGGTTAGGGCTCTGGTGACTTCCCGGGGGTTGCTTACTCATTCTAGCTACCTATTCTTTGTTTTGTTTTGTTTTGTTTTGGGGCTGTATTGTAGAAGAGGGAGAGAGAGAGAGAGAGAGAGAGAGAAGTAGAGACCTGCCATGGCCACATGGAGAGAGGGGGAAAGATAGGGGGAGAGAGGAAGCAAGAGGTGAGAGTAAAGACAAGAAAGAGAGCAAGAGCCTGAGAGCCTAGCTATCTATTCTTGCTTCAGGCCAGACGACAAAGTGTTCTTGCTGGCTGACTACAGGTTTCTGGACCTGGGTTCTCACTTCTGGGAAACAGAAACTTGGGCCTAGTCTCTCAAACTGCCACTTTGCAGCCTGTCATGGAGTCAGCCTGGCTCTGGCTAACTCAGTCCTCTCATTCCCTATCTCTGATTTGTAACTGAATCAAGTCATTAATTTGACAGTTCTTTTTTTCCCCAAGGTCCAAGTCATTGGCCAGAGAGAGTCAACTGGGACCCGAGAATCCTAAGTTATTGCCAAAAGTGCAGGCCTTTTTGACTCAGCACCTCAGCCTATGAAGTGGGGTAAGGGATGTCATATTTTCCTTCTGTAACCGCTTCCTGCTGACATTAGGACGTTGTCTTCTGGGGTGCCCAGGAAGGCTGAAGCGCTAGTCAAAGGGTGTGCAATGGGGCATTTATCAGAAGTGTCTGATTAGAGGATCCAGCTGAAAGATGGGAACTGCCATATCGACTGCACTGGTTAATATCAGCTTTTAGGAATTCAGAGTTTAGCGCCATACAGTTCTCAGGTGTTCTCTGATGGAGTCTGTCAACGTGAACCAGGTGAGAATCTGCTGAGACAAATATAGACTGGGGACAGAAGTTAAAATTATCTAGTAATTGAGGAAGGCAAGAAATCCCCAAGACCAAGGGGGGAAAATTCCTATTTTTAAAAACAGGTGGGTGCACTTATCTAGAGTCCATTTGCTCTGTGGCAGGCAGATCCAAGTCTTAGCACTTTTGATTCCCCGAAGCTTATGTGAACCCTAGTTTACAAAAAGATGTATGTTAGTATTTACCATTGTATTGAAGTCCATACTTTGAAAATTTGAAAACTAGTTAGCAGGTATCTGTAAGACAACAGACCTGCTAGCCATTTGTTCCTGCAAAAGATGGTTGGTTTCCCAGACCATACAGTTCCGCTTAGGTCCTCTGCTAGGCATCTGGAGGCCTTGAGGTGTAACTGGGACATGGTGTCTCTCAAGGTAAGAGGGGGAAAAAGAAACAATCTGTAAGCACATAGAACACAGGCAGACACAGAAAGACGTGTCCTGGAAAGCCAAAACCAAAGGCAGCCAGCCTTCAGACCCTCTTCCTTCCTGCTCACAGACGGCCACAGGCCCACAGCTCATTCAGAATCAGATGAGCAAGTTCTCTCAGATGGGAGGTTCCAGGCCGGGTGACAGAGTACAAGTCTGCTGTGTCCCTCTAGGCCTTCAGGTTGACAACAGACAGAAAAACGGACACAGACACAGATACAGATACAGCGCTCCCAACTTACTGATCCGTGGGGAGAGAAATTTCCCCAAAATGCTCAGCTATGTGAGTGGGGAGAGGGAGGGTCAAACTTAGCAGGAACTGATAGTTGGGCGAAAAACTGGTGCAGCTAAGTATAAGTTAAAGCTTTATGTAGACTCCTGGCTTATATTTGCAAGGTACAGTTTAGAATAGATAACCAAAACAAAGATTGTCTAACTCAGATATGCTAGGTAGGTACTGGCCCTCAAACCAACCAGAGATCTGCTGAATATGGCATTTAATATGTTTAAATTTACTATAACAGTGACTCCCAAATCCTAACAATGATCCCCACCCCCACCCCTGCAAGGTCTCCAAGAAGAAACGAGCACAGGAATAAAGGTCACCTGGGAGGGATTGTATCGTGCTAACCATTGGGCTTAACTGCCTCAGTGTGTCAGGCCCAATGCCAGGGCCTAGTCTGAACTGTGAACACAGGTGAGGTTATCTCTCCCAAGTTCCTCCTCCTCAGAAGGGTCTCTCAGACTTGACAGGTCAGGCAGCTGATGATTGATCCTATCTCAAGACCTGTGTCCCCAACAAAGCCATCAACATCACAGGAAACTAATAGAGTGGCCATTTGTTATTCTAATTGATATATAGTCAGTTTATTACAATTTATCCTTCTGATAGGAAAATCATGAGTGAACTTGGATGTATCTATTCCCCAAGTCAAGTATGATCAGAAAAAGAGACCATGGCTCTGTCTGACATTGAGAACTTGAACATGAGGATGATCTAACTCCAACAACTGTCACTCATTTGATCACTGGATAGATGTCCCCTTCCTCCGTCACCACTCCTTGTATCACTCCTGAAGCTGAGCATGGAAGAAGAGAGAGACCTTCCCACAGAGGAGAAACTTATTTTAAGATTTTATTTCGTTTCTAGTTATGTGTATACTTGCATGTACATGTAAGTACATGCACATGAGTTCCGGTGCCCATAGAAACTGGAAGAGGGCACCAGATACCCTGGAATGGAACTGTCAGGGGTTTGTGAGCCTGCAGTCAGGTGTGGCTGCTGGGAGCCAAACTTCTAAGCCATCTCTCCAACCTCAGGAGGATCATTGTGGAGTTAAAGATAGACAAGTAGCTTCGCTCCTTTGCAAGAACCTGGGGACAAGCTCTTGATGGAGCCTTGTGGGAGACTGAAGAATAGGAGGTCATCTGAGCCAATCCTAATTTTCCGAGCTATAAAAACTGGGGATTATAAGTGTTGTATTGTGGCAATTATGTAATTCTAGGGCAATCACCCATGTTGTAGCAGCCGGTGAGGCCAACTAGCTTGTTTCCCTCACAGATGTTTTCTCCAAGGAAGATTTTTCATTAAACATCATCGTACAATCCGCTTCTTTTTAGAGGACACAGTTGTGGATCTCTCATTACAGACAAGAAAACTGGGGTACAGAGAGGTTAAAGGGTTTTTCCCAAGATGATGTGAGTATTAAGTAGAAGGACAAAGATTCATACCTGCACTTCATGGTTCATGTTCTTGCTAACAATACAGTAACCATGTGGACATTAATGTATGTATGTAAATATTAACTAGGAACTTACTCATAGAATAGTCATAGAAACATATTCACTAGAGTGATTTTCTCTTTGTGTGTGTGTGTGTGTGTGTGTGTGTGTGTGTGTGTGTGTGTGTTTGTTTTGTTTTTCGAGACAGGGTTTCTCTGTGTAGCCCTGGCTGTCCTGGAACTCGCTCTGTAGACCAGGCTGGCCTCAAACTCAGAAATCCACCTGCCTCTGCCTCCCAAGTGCTGGGATTAAAGGCGTGTGCCACCACTGCCCAGGGAGGCTGGATATTTTTATATGATTTTTATACCTGTGTTTACACAATTATGTATCTATTAATATGTTGATGAAAAATGTTTTTATCTTGGTGTGGTGGCACAAGAATTTAACCCCTGTACTCACGAGGCAGATTTCTGTGAGTTTGAGCCTAATCTGCACAACAAATTCCAGGTCAGCCAAGGATACACAGAGGGACTCTGTCTGGGGGCCAGAGAAGAGATGAAAAGAACAGAAAAAAAAAAGGGATCTAATATTTTTCATACGTACACATTTTACACTAATTATTGTGTGTGTGTGTGGGGGGGGTGTCTCTAGAACCTTTATAAGTCTGCTGAGAGATAATCTCCAGGGGTTTAAAAGGTGTTGGTTTAAACTTTTGGAGTCTGACCCTGAGTGGTTTATTTTAGTCATATTTAGCCACAGCACAACTAGTGAGACTTATTTTGGTGATAATTAACTCAAACTCTTGGGTACAATCAAGCACTCATAAAAAAATATCCTTGAGGAGCAAAGTCAGCTAAACACGGATTAGACGTGACTACATCAAAGCTCCTTGGAGTTCTATAGATTGGCTGAAACAACAAGTTTATGATGAGACTCTGGTAGATGATCCAGTGCCAGAAACATCTCTAGCCACACAGATAAAGCAAAAAAAGGTCACCAAGCTAGTAAAGGCTGCTCCCAGCCTTCCCAGGGGAGAACAGTATTACATTCCTTCCCTCAAAGGAACAACCTCATGTGGCTAGCATTCCGGGTTCTCCTATGCTTATCTGTGAACACAAAGACCTCCATGCCTCCTGCAAATTATAATTATTGTCTTAGTCAGGGTTTCTATTCCTGCACAAACATCATGACCAAGAAGCAAGTTGGGGAGGAAAGGGTTTATTGAGCTTACTTCCACATGGCTGTTGATCACCAGAGGAAGTCAGGACTGGAACTCAAGCAGGTCAGGAAGCAGGAGCTGATGCAGAGGCCATGGAGGGATGTTCCTTACTGGCTTGCTTCTCCTGGCTTGCTCAGCCTCCTCTCTTATAGAACCCAAGACTTCCAGCCCAGAGATGGCACCACCCACAAGGGGCCCTACCCTCCTGGTCACTAATTGAGAAAATGCCCCAAAGCTGGATCTCATGGAGGCACTTCCCCAACTGAAACTCCCTTCTCTGTGATAACTGCAGCCTGTGTCAAGTTGACACACAAAACTAGCCTGTACAATTATCAAACCTGAAAACAAGTGATTCTGGTAGATTTTGACTTGTGTATTTTACAAATGGCTGCTTCACATTTAATTGAATGGATTTCTATTTTAGTCCTATTTTGTTGTTGATAGGATACCATGACCAAAAATGACTTGAGAAAGGAAAAAACCAGTTTATTTTGGCTTATACACCAATGAAAGAGTCCAAAAGGGCATTCATGCTGGTTTGAATGTGCTTGGCCTATAGGAAGTGGCACTATTAGGAGGTGTGGCCTTTTTCGAATAGGTGTGGCCTTGTTGGAGGAAGTGTGTCACACTATAGGCTGGTCTTGAGGTCTCCTAGTGTTTAAGCTCTGCCCAGTGCAGAAGAGAGTCTCCTCCTGGCTGCCTTCGGGTCAAGGTGTAGAACTCTCAGCTCCTCCAGCAGCACCACGTGAGCCTGCACCGCTGCCATGCTTTCTTGCCATGATGCTAATGGACTCAACTTCTGAAATTGTAACCCAGCACCAATTAAATGTTTTTCTTTATAAGCGTTGCTTTGGTCACAGTGTCCATTCACAGTGATGGGAACCCTGCCTAAACATCACGGAAGACGCAGTTGCAGAGAGGT
Organism: Montemys delectorum; assembly: GCA_019843815.1. Lineage (NCBI taxonomy): Eukaryota > Metazoa > Chordata > Mammalia > Rodentia > Muridae > Montemys > Montemys delectorum. The sequence goes on along the minus strand of JADRCD010198862.1, from coordinate 16,434 downwards.
GTAACAGGAAGCTGAGCTATCATGTCCTCAACCACGAACACAAAGCACGGAGGGTAAACAGGAAGTGGAGCAAAGCTATGAACTATCAAAAAAACGGTCGTGGTGGTTACTTCTTCCAGAATGGCTTCAGGGTTCCACACTCTCCCCTCAAACAATGACACCAACGGATGGTTATAATTTTTAATTACAAAATAAGTGTCTGTTGGTATATGCAGAAGTAAGAAGCCATGCACTTTGCTGGTGTGGATAATCAATGGCATTGAGACAGCATAATCAGTTCCAGAAAAAGTTAAACAGAATTCCCACATGACCCTGCAATTCTACTTCTAGGTATAAACCTAAGAACAGTCATTTTAAGTAAAATACTTGTACATTAACACCAATACTAGTATTATTAAAAAAGTTAAGTGCCAAAGATGATTGACCCATCAATAGATTGGTAGGGATTTTTTTAATATACTAAAAAATGTATTCAATAACCAAAGAGCTATGTATAGGACATCTATTATATATGCAAAGCACTAATTTTTGTTTTGTTCTAATTAAAAATAGGTTTTTAATACAGTATATTCTGATTATAGTTTCCCCTCTTGTAATGGCTATTCTTGGTTGTCAACTTCACTACATCTGTAATTAAGTAAAACCCAAATGGCTGGGCACACCTGTGAGGGATTTCTGTTTTTTTTTTTTTTGTTTTTTTTTTTTTTTGTTTTTTTTTTTTTAATTAAATCATTTGAAGTGGAAGACCCACTTTTTAAAAAATTTAATTAATTTATTTTTTTACTTATTCACTTTACATCCCACTGACTGCCCCTCTCCAGGTCACACCCTCCCAGAACCTTTGCCCTCTCCCCTTCTCCTCTGAGCAGGTGCTCCTCCCCTGCATATCCCCCCACCTCTGCAAGGTTAGACAGTCCTCTCCCACTTAGGCCAGACAAGGCAGCCCAGCTAGAAGAACATATTCCACATACAGGCAACAGCTTTTGAGATAGCCCCTGCTCCAGTTGTTCAGGACTCACATGAAGTCCAAGCTGCACATCTGCTACACATATTCTTGGAGGCCTAAGGTCCAGCCTGTGTATGTTCTTTGGATGACAGTTCACTCTCTGAAAGCCCCAAGGGTTCACATTAGTTGATTCTGTTGGTCTTCCTGTGGAGTTCCTACCCCTTTCTGGGCCTACAATCCTTCCTCGAATTCTTCCATTAGCGTCTCCAAGCTCCATCCCTGTTTGACTGTGATCTGTATCTGCCTGAGTCAGCTGTTGGGTGGAGCCTCTCAGAGGACAATATGCTCCTGTCTGCAAGCATAACGGAGTATCATTAATAGTGTTAGGGAATGGGGCTTGCCTATGGGATGAATCTCAAGTTGGGCCTGTTATTGGTTGGCCATTCCCTCAGTCTCTGCTCTATCCCCTGTCCCTGCATTTCTTGTAGACAATATAAATTTGGGGATGAAAGTTTAGTGAGTGGGTTGGTGTCCCTGTCGCTCCACTGGGGTTCCTGCCTGACTACAGGAGGTGGTCTCTTCAGGCTTCATATGCTCAATGCTGTGAGTCACAGCTAAGGTCACCCCCATTGATTCTTGGGTGCCTCCCTTATCTGAGATCTTTCTCTCACGCCTCCTAGAAATGTCCCCCACCTCCTCACCCCCATCAATTGTGGATTTCTGTAATGGCTATTCCTAGGTGCCAACTTGACGATATCTGGAATGAACTACAATCCAGAATTGGAAGGTTCACCTGTGATCCAGATCTTGAGGCTGGGAGATACAAATTTCTGACCTGGATCTTGGCATAGAGATCTTGAGGCATAGTGGCCATGACTCCCAGGAGACTAAGGTAAGGAGATCTCTAAGTTTAAGGTCAGCCTGGGACAAAAAAGTCCCAGATTCAGGCATGGCGGTCTACACCTTTAATCTGGGCCACACCTTCTGCTGGAGACCTACATAAGGACATTGGAAGAAGGAAGCTTCGCTCTTCATCACTGGCTTGCATTTACTTGCCAGCACATCTGTTGGAATCTACTAGCCTTGTGGGACTGAGCAACTTACAAGATCCTTGGGCTTCCCAGTCACAGCTGACCACTGTTGGGGAGTTGGACTACAGACTGTAAGTCATCATAACAAATTCCTTTACTGTATAGAGACTATTCATAAGTTTTGTGACTCTAGAGAACCCTGACTAATACAATTTCCATTTACTCTCATGGCCATCTGGCTATCTCTCCTATCTTTCCCCACACTTGTTTCTGAACACCCCCCCTCATTCCCCTCCCTATGATCCCTTCTAGTTCCCTCCCTCCATCGGCCTCTTATGACTATTTTATTCCCCCTTCTAAGTGAGACTCAAACATCCTCACTTGTGCCTTCCTTCTTGTTTAGCTTCTTTGGGTCTGTGGAGTATAGCATGGGTATCCTGTATTTTATGACTAATATTCACTTATAGGTGGGTACATACAAGGCACGTCCTTTTGGGTCTGAGCTACCTCCCTCAGGATAATGTCCTCAAGTTCCATTCATTTGTCTGCAAAATTTATGATATCTTTGCTTTTAATAGCTGAAGAGTATTCCATTGTGTAGATATACCACATTTTCTTTATCCATTCTTCAGTTGAGGGGCATCTAGGTTGTTTCTAGTCTCTGGCTATTATGAATAAAGCTGCTATAAACATAGTTGAGCAAGTGTCTTTGTAGGATGGTGGAGCATCTTTTAGGTATATCCTCAGGAGTGGTACAGCTCGGGGAAGACCCACTTTTAATCCACATCTTTGATCTTGGAAGATCCACCTTTAAGGCCACACCTTCTGCTGGAAGCCTAAATAAAGGGAAAGGGAGAAGGAAGCTTGCTTTCTCTTAGCTTACTCTCCCTCTTGATAGCAAGTCCATTCCTTCACTGGCATTAGAATCTTCTTCTTCAGGATTCTGGTGTGTCCTAAGGATCAGCTGAGATATCCAGCATCACAACTACTAGACTCTTGGACCTTTTGTAGACAGCCATTGTTGAACTTGCTGGACCATATCTTGTAAATTTGGTCCATGACATGACATCATGAGACAAGGAACCTCCAAAGATGTTGTTGAGTTCATTCTCTGTTGGTCACTTATTGCTAGGCACGCAGCCTACCCTTAAGAGTAGTTTGTTTCCCCAGTGAAATTCCCTTGGAGAAAACTAAGTTTTCATTTGCAGGTGGTTATAATTGAAGATCACTTCTGGTTACAGGTAGGGGAATGTGTTCACTTCTCCTTTCAGCTCTAGGACCCCACCTGGTGCAGACCTGTGCAGGCTCTGTGCATGCTGCCTCAATCTCTGTGAGTTCATATATAAGTCAGTCCTCCTGTGTTTATAAGGACTTGTTTTGTTGGTGTCCTCCATCCTCTCTGGCTCTTGCACTCTTTCTTCTTCTTCTGAAAGGTTTCATAAGCCCCAAGGGGAGGAATTTGATGGAGATATCCCATTTAGGGCTGAGTGTTACAAGGTCTCTTTGTCTGCATAATGTCTGGCTATGGGTCTCTGTATTGGTTCCCATCTGCTCCAGGAAGAAGCTTCTCTGATGATGGCTGAGCAAGGCACTGGTCTATGACTATAGTAGATGGTCATTCTGAGTCATTTTATTGCTGCAAACCTTTAGTACAACAGTAGTATTTGGCTTTCCCCTAAGTCCATGGCTTTCTAGTCTCAGCTTCTTGGTCACCCAACTAGTGTTGGGTCTGGCTTCCATTTATTGGAGTGGACTTTAAGTCAAGTTAGATCTTTGTTGGTTACTCCCACAAGCTCTGTGCCACCATTGAGCTCGTGTATCCAGCAGGCAAGAAAGCACTATAGATTGAAGGATTTCAGTATGGGTTGGTGTTTACCTTTCTCCTTTGGTAGCATGCAGAGTACCTTCCAGGACCAAGAACACTAGCTAGTAGGGGTGAAGGTTCTCTGTAGACACCAGTCCCTCTTTTCCATGTTCAGTGAATTGTGCATGTATTATTTTCAGCAATCTTTTGTAGAGAGTAGCCTGTGGCCTTTACCTTGGGTTGTTTGGGGTTTCTCATGGGACCACTGTGAACAACAACACTATTAAACAACAACCTATCCCCTGTGCTGAAGCTTCATGTGATGATGAGAGATGTCCAGTTGGGACTCTGTTTCTCCTGTTATTTGGTGATTTTGTTTAGGTCAACTTCATATATGTGTATATCTTAGGAAGCTTCTATTGTGTTGGGTTTTCATACTACACCTCAAATGGCTCTTAATTTTCGATGTCCCTTCCTGTTTGCCCTCCCCCTCTCCATCTGATCTTCTCATTCTAGTCTCTACCCCTACACTCACTATCCATCCATAACTGTCTATTCTATTTCCCCTTCCTAGGAAGATCTGCCCCATACACCCGAAATCCCTTACACTATATATAATCTCTGTAGTTCTATGCATTGTAACTTGATTATCTTTGAATTAATACCTGGCATACAAATATAAGCCAATATATACCATATTTTTCTTTCTAGCTCTGGGATACCTCACACAGGATTAATTTTATAGTTCTATTATTTATCTGCAAATTTTATGATTTTTTTTAATGGTGGAGTAACATTACATTGTGTGTATATACTGCATTTTCTTTATCTATTCATCCACTGATGGACATCTAGGTTGCTTACAGTTCATGATTGTTATAAATAGAGCAGCAATGAATATGGATGAACAAGTTTTTCTGTATTAGGATGAAGCATCCTTTGGGTATATGCCCAGGAGTGGTATAGCTGGATCTTGAGATAGATTGAAGATCATTGCTTTTAAAGGACATGTTATAGTCCTACTTGCAGTGGAATACTGCTCATCTGAAAAATAATGAAAGTGTGATTCATGATTAAACCTTAAAAACATTATGCAAAGTGAAATAGGGCAGACAATAGAAATGCCTTAAAATTCTCTTTTCACTAAGTTCCCACAGTAAACAAGTTCCTAAAGATAGAAATTAGAACAGAGGAGAGCTCTCCCTGACAAGAGAGGATTTTGGGAGCCACGGAGGGATGTCAGGAGACATTAGATGGACTCCAGCAATCAGATTAGTGTTGTGGTCATCGTGGTCAGAGAAACCTCTTTCTGCAGTCATCAGCAATAACTGCAGAGACTCATGACTGGTCAAGGTGATTAAAATAAATCACTGTTGAATGCTTAGCCCCAAATGAGACATCTATCTCACCCGATCCAAGGCAAAAAGGGCACGGGGGAGAGTGTGGAAAGAACGCACGAGCTGAAGGAAATTCTAGAGTGTTTGGAACACGGTTTTCTGGGGATGACGTAGTTGATATGTTCTTTTTAATTTTAGGTCTACTTAATTTTATTTCTATATACATGCATGTTTGTGTACTGTAGAGGTCAGAAGAGGATATCAGATCCTCTGGAACTGGAGTTATAGGCTTTTGTGAGCCACCATATGAGGGTGCTGGAACTGGACTCTGGCCAACTGTTACACTCTTGAGTTTCCTCAGAGAAACTGTGACTACCTGTACAGGGTCTACACAGGAGGGGAGGGGCTTATGAAGGCTGGTCCCTACCCACCCCTGACGATCTCTAACCAGTTAGTGGTTGCTAGGAGAGGGGGAAATGTTCTTGTCAGTGTTTGGTTGCTATGGATACAAAGTGATGAATGTACTCAATGTTAAGGACTTGTGTTCTGTATGTAAATGGTTAAAGTGGCCAAGTCTGATGGTGCACACCTTTAATCTCAGCACTAGGGAGACAGAGGCAGGAAGAACTCTGTGAGTTCCAGATAAAAGCAGGATTCTAAAAAAAGAGAAAGAAAGAAAGAAAGAAAGAAAGAAACCCTATCAGCAACAACAACAAAGAAAAAGTAAATTTTTATGTTGCACAATATATTGTATTAATTACTGTCCATGATGCTGGGACAGGGTGCCCGACACAAGCAGCCTAAGGTTTATTCTGGTTTGTAGCTGCTGGGTAGAGTCCGTCTTGGGGGCAGCAGAAGGATGAGCTGGTTGCTGGAGTGTGTTGTTGCTGATGACCTTGCAGAGGAAGAGGAGATGGGGTTGCTGGGCGGTGGTGGCGCACACCTTTACTCCCAGCACTTGGGAGGCAGAGGCAGGCAGATTTCTGAGTTCGAGGCCAGCCTGGTCTACAGAGTGAGTTCCAGGACAGCCAGGGCTATACAGAGAAACCCTGTCTCAAAAAAACAAAAACAAAAACAAAAAAAAAACCAAAAAAACAAAACAAAAAAAAAAGAGGAGATAGGGTGATGCTCAAGGAGTCAAAAGTTGCTTATCTAATTTTAAAATCCTCAGAAAAGCTATGGACACCTAGAAAATAGCTCTAAAAACCTTACAGTTTTAACAGATTTAATATTCAAAAGATCTCCGAGAAGATAAAATGGTCACCCCAGGAGGTGAGAGAATGGTTCAGTGTGACAGAGCTCACTAGGAGAGCACTCGGACTTGAATCTGGATCACTAGCACTTGCATCATTTTTTTTTTTAAAAAAAAAAAGGCTCAGCATGGTACCAGGTACCTGTTACACCAGTGCTGGGGGACAGAGATGTGAAGATCAGGGAGCTCTCTGGCCAGCCAGGGGCGTGGTTCAGTGGCCAAGCACTTACCTAGCACATGTAAGAGTTTGGATCCAATCCTCAGCACCGCACACAGACAACAGTGCAAAAACACCTTGTGGTAATTTTGGCCACGATTCTCCATGCTCTCTTAGGGTGGAATATAAACTAGAAGTCTTTGAGAGTTCAAAATAACGAAATGGGTGCGTGGGTGCTTAAAGAAAAAGAATCTCATGGCCAGAAAGGAACGATAAAGCACTGAGACAGAATTTTTTGTTTGTTTGTTTTTTACGTATTAGTATGAAAGTAGCTCCAGACAACTAATAAAATCACTCCAATTTGGCAAATGAAATGTCTCCGGATGATCTATCGGCGTCATTCCTTCAAGCTGGTCCCCGCTTCTTCAATGAGTGCACTTTGAAAACATTCCTAATTCAAAGGAGACATATTCCTTCTACGTGAGGACTCTCGTTGCCCTCTTCCTGTTCTACTGCTTTTAAAATATAAGCTTCGCTGTTTCCATGGTGATAAATACATGGCAGAAAGCAGCTTAAGGTACGAAGGCCTTGCTTCAGCTGACAGTCCCAGGGGTATGGTCCCCCATGCCTGGGAAGCCATGGCAGCCAGAGCCTAAGGCACTTGGTCACGTTGTGTCTACAGTCAGGAAGCAAGTGTGATCAAAGAGGTTCATTTCTTCTTTTTATTCAATCTAGAACCCCTCCCTTATGGGATGGAGCCGTTACCTTTTGATTTGCCTGATCTGAATGGTCTCTCTCAGGCACACCATCATCCTACCCAACCACATTAAGCACTTACAGGGCACAGGTCCTTAACATTGAGAACATTCATCACTTCGAATCCATAACTATCAATGTCTAGGACATTCTCAACTTTTCAGCATAAGCTTTGTGTCCATCAAGCTGGACTTTACATCATCATGATCATCATGATCATCAAGATCATGATCATGATCATGATCATAATCACCATCATCACTATCATCATATCATCATCATCATCATCATCATCATCATCATCAATCATCACCACCATCATCACCATCATCATCATCATGACAGTCACAATGAAGCAACGACTTGTTCTACAAATAATCCAAGTAAGTAAGATACGTTTCAAGCTCTTCTTTGGTATGTTGATAATATGTACCAGTTTGGTAAAACAGCTTTATAAAAAGAAATACCTACAAGGGCTCATGAGTCTCCATCTCTCCCTGAGGGACTATTGACATTTAATGGTTGCTGAGAAAGGAGCGCCCATGCTCCAGTGAACAACCGCCCGCCCACACGTGTGTGAGCAACTCTAATTAAACTCAGTGGGTCACTCGTGAAAACGAAAGGCATAAAAGTGTGGGGGGCCTTGCTGGGAAGACAGAAGCGGGGACGAGAGAGGGTAATGGGGCATGAAAAATGACTAAAATCCGTTATGTACATGCAGGAAGCTGTCAAGGAATTTTAAAAAATTGGGTCCATAGAGAGTAGACCAGTAGTAGGAAAATACGTGCGTATTTTAGTTTGTGCCAACTATTTTAATTTTGGCACAAACTAAAATAATAGAGTAGACGTCGCAGCAGTTGAACTAAGTACAGATCACACAGTTGTTTGCCGGCCTTCCTTAGAGGAGTGTTTGGAAGAGGAGTGTTCCTTTCTTCCCATTTGTCTTTAGTCCCTTTTCAGACGTGCGCAGGAATCGAGAGAAGCAGTCGCTGTGAAATTCAGAGGCTCTGCCAACTTGACTCTTCTGGACTCTTCTCAGAGACAAAGCTGTGGGCGTGGCTTCGAGGGATCATCCACGTCAGGGAAATGAAAAGGTGGTGGCCACATTCCATAGCGGGGTGTCCTAGACTGAATAAAAGGAGGAATGGGCACTGGACATCAGCATTTGATCACGCTTTGCTTTCTGAAGGCAGACACGATGGGACCAAGTGCCTTAGGCTCTGCCTGCCAAGACTTCCCAGGCATGGCGGACTATATCCCCTGGGACTATCAGCTAAAGCAAGGTCTTCCTCCGTTAAGCGGCTTTCTGCCATGTATTTATCACCATGGAAACAGCGAACATAACTAATAAAGCCGCCAAGCCTACTCTTGAAAAGCAACAGGATTAAAAACAGTCAAGCTGGTTGTAGTACTGAATTCTGTTGCTGGGATAACACGTGGGGAATAGAGAAAGGACATTCTGCTCAAATGTCACAGCTAGCTACCCTGGAGTGTGAAAAGACAAGAAAGGTCCTGCCTCCAAAAGGTGGGACCAACTCTCAAAAGTTGTCCTCTAACCTCCACAAGAGTACTGGGACATGCCTGTGTCCACACACGTGTTAACACACGGATCAACCAATCAAACAGACAAAAACCAGCAAAAGTCCCTTCATACAGTAATACAGAATATGGGGCTGGAGAGATTGCTCAGTGGTTAAGGTCGCTTCATGCTCTTCCACAGAACTTGAGTTGGAATCCCAATGACATGTCAGATGGTTCACAAACGCCTTTAACTGCAGCTCCAGAGGATCCAATGCCTCAGGCTTCCTCAGGCCCTTTACTATCGTTCTCATACCCACATGTTCATGCATGTACTCTCTCTCTCTCTCTCTCTCTCTCTCTCTCTCTCTCTCTCTCTCTCTCTCACACACACACACACACACACACACACACACACACACGTGCACACACACGCATGCATGAGAATACTCACCCACAAAATTAAAAATAATTCCCTTTTTAAACATAATAATACAATGGTGGTGCATGCCTTTAATCCCAGTACTTGGAAGGCAGAGGCAAGCAGATTTCTGAGTTCGAAGCCAGCCTGGTCTACAGAGTGAGTTCCAGGACAGCTAGGGCTACACAGAGAAACTCTGTCTTGAAAAAACCACACACACACACACACACACACACACACACACACACAAAGGAAAAAAAGATGAGGGAGCATAAAGAAAAACCATGTTTTGACTTCCTAGATTGCTAGTGGAATTTATACGCCATCTCTATGGTTCAAGTGTAGTTATGAAACTAAGCCCGTTTTTCCTCACAGCCGCATCTGAAAACACCTTTGGATGGCAGGGCAGCTACAAAACCTCACAATCATGAGGATGACATTTTAGGAGTTATTCTCCATCAGAGACGATGCAGGAGGTTTTGACTGAGTCTGTCCATCTGTTTAATTGCCAACGGCTACTGTCTTTTATGGCCAAAATCAAGCCAGCTACCAGAGAATCAAAGCAATTGCATTTGGCTTGCTTCCTTCTAATGAGAACAGATCTACTAATGATAGGGATGCCCACCCTTCCCCTGATGTATTAGCCACACTTGTGCTTTCAAACGTCTGCCTTAAGCCTTCTCTGCCAGCAGGATGGAATGATTGGGTATTGTTCTGGTAAAAAGTACCCCCCCCCAGAATAATTTGAAAGACAAAGTACATATTTCTAAAGTCCAGTGTGGTTACTAACTTACACTGGTTGATGTTTCTTATTGCTTTAAAAAAATATATTTTTATTACATTGATCTATCTTGTTTTTGTTCAGGTTGGGCACAAACATACATACACGATAAGGTCAAAGGACACTATTGAGGAGTCAGTTCTCTCCTTCCACCACATTGGTCTTGGTCATCAGTCTTGGCAGCAGGCACCCTTACCAACAGGGCCATTTCAATGATTCATTTTGACTTTTGTTTTGAGACAAGGTCCCATGTGGTCCAAGTTGACCTTGAGCTCAGTATGTAAAGGAAAATGGCCTTCAGTGCTTGATCCTCCTACTCCCCCTCCAAAACATCCCCCCCCCCACACACACCTGTGATAGCTACTATGGCCAGTTATACTAGCTGATTCTCTTAAGTGGTTAATAGTCATGAGAAAGCATGTGTGCCACTGAGCTGCAGAAATGAAAAAATTAATTGCAACCAGGCTGGCGCTGCAGCAGAGCTCAGTTGGTAGAGCGCTTGCCTAGCATGTGTGAAGCCCTGGGGTTGATCCCCAGCAGCACAGAATCCAGGAGGTGCACGTCCATAATCCCAGCATGATCATTGGATACCAATGGGAGGATCAGAATGCTCAGCTACATGGGGAGTTTGAGGCCAGCCTGGACTATTCAAGACCCTGTCTTTAAGGAAAAAAAAAAAAAAATAGGCTGGCGAGATGGCTCAGCCAGTTAGAGCACTGACTGTTCTTCCAAAGGTCCAGAGTTAGGATCCCAGCAACCACATGGTGGCTCACAACCACCCATAATGAGATCGGACGCCCTCTTCTGGTGCGTCTGAAGACAGCTACAGTGAATTATGCCAGAGTGAGTGGTGCCAGAGAGCAGCCACACATATGATGGCTCACGGTCATCTGTACAGCTTCAGTATACTCATACACATAAAATAAATAAAGAAAAAAAAAAGAAAAAATATGGAAGAGAAGACTGAAAATCTCTGTGGCCTCTTGGACACATGTGGAGGACACACGATCAGGTGAGGTGCTGGGTACCTTGAAGGACTCCAGCATCAGAATCTGACTTCAAATAAAATTGAAATCACAGCAGGTCTACAAACCGATACCCAGTTCTAGTTTGATGGCATTAAAACCACCCTCAAAATTATAATGACTTGTGTACTGGCCACAAGTGAAATATTACTTCGATGTTCTTCTATTTCGTGTTTAAGGTCTAAAATCCTCCAGACTTAGAAGGAATAGAAATGGACACTAACATGTTTGACCCCCATCCGTTAAGCTCCCATGCCAGCAGGAGCTGAAGTCAACTTATGCAATATTTCATTTGTATAATAAATCATGAGTCTGGATGCGTGTGCTCATACGCAAATCACACCACATCACATAAAAAGATATATAAATGGGGCTGGCTAGATGTCTCAGTGATAAAAGGCACTTAGTGTTCCTCCCAAGGACTGTAGGTTAGTCCTCAGCACCCAGGTAGGGCAGCTCACAACCATCTGTAACTTCATCTCCCAGGGAGTCAGCACCCTCTTCTAGCCTGAATGGGCACTCGCGTGCAAATAGAAACAATTCAAAATAAGTCAAACTTTTAAGTCATGTAAGGAGTGGGTGGTGGTGGTGCTCGCCTTCAGTCCCAGCAACTGGGGAGGACGGCAGGGGCAGGCAGATCTGTAATTCCAAGGCATCCTGAGTGAGTGCCAGGACAGCCAGGGCTACACAGAGAAACCGTGTCAGGAAAAAAAAAAAAAAAAAGAGTTGTATAAGAGCTGAAGATATAGTTGAGTGGTACAGTTCTTGTTAACATGAGTGGTCCTTGGAGTTTATGCCCAGTACCTCAGGAACTGAACATCATGGCGCATGTCCATAGATCCAGCTCTCCTGCAGAAGCAGGAGGACCAGATATTCAAAGTCATTAAAAAAAATTTTTTTTGAGACAAGTCTGGATATATTGTTAGAAGTTAAGTGAAACAACCATCTTTAGGGTCAAGCTCCCTTAATTTTTTAAGATGTATTTATTTTTATTTATATGGGTACACTATAGCTGTCTTCAGATACACCAGAAGAGTGCATCGGACCCCATTATACATGGTTGTGAGCCACCATGTGGTTGCTGGGAATTGAACTCAGGACCTCTGGAAGAGCAGTCAGTGCTCTTAATCGCTGAGCCATCTCTCCAGCCCAAGGTCAAGCTCCCTTATTGACACATCTTTAAAGTGTCTGTTTATATTTTCAGCTAAAAGAATACAAATGAACACATCTATAGGGGAGTTTCTGCACCCCATTTTTATACCCAGGCTGAGCATGCCCAGTGAAAATGGAAATAGATATGCTCAAATTATATTATATAGAAATAGGTAAATGCCCTGCAAACCCATGTGGAAAATTAATATATACTAAGAAAAAGCAGTCTAAAAATAATTTGCTTATCAGATATTAACATATTTTCCTGCTCATCTCACTTATTATGCTGGCTGTCCATGTCACATTTGTAGTTTGGCTGCTGAGAGAGGTTCATCTGGACCTGCATATGTTGAAGGAAACTCCAAAGTGCCTGTGCTGAAGACCAAAAAATAATTTAATCTAATTTAACAAACTTTAAGAACTCGGAGTTTTAAAGGATACCATGGTTCATGATTCCAGCACTTGGGAGGTTGAGGGCCAGGGGATCAGGAATTTGATGACATTTCAGCTACATAGAAAGTTCAAGGCTAGGAGAGACTGTGTCTGAGGAGGGTGAAAGGGAGAGAGAGAGATCCACAGAGATACAGAGATAGAGTGGTTAATGGTATTTGCTATTTCCAATTTTGGTTTTGTTTTGAGATAAATTCTCACGTGTCCCATGTTAGCCTTGAAATGTATATGCAGCCAAGAATAACGTACAACTTCAGATCCTCCCTGTTCGCCTAAGTGCTTGGGATTACAAGCATTTACCCTACAGTGCCTGGTATAATGTGGTGCTAGTGATCCAACCCTGGGCTTTGACCGCGCTAGGCAAGCACTGAGCAGAGCTGCTCGCTCACCCTGTTGCTGCTTCTCTTGCTCCTCAGCTTTTCACTAGGGGCACCTTCGGTTCAGGCTGGCCTCTTTACCCATTTAATACAGAGTGCCTTTGAAAGCACCTTTGCTTTCCGGGGTAAGAAAAGGTCCGGGTTTATCTTGATTTTTCCTTTCCCGAGATGTAGGATCAGATATTTTGAAAAGTCCTAGTTGTTTTTAACTGAGAACAACATTAAAGAAAAGGGGCAAGCAAAGCCGGGCTCTGGGTATAGGAGATAGCTTTCTGCCAATGCTGAATGCGGGAGGCAGGATGACGTCAGAGAAGGCGCTACTCAGGTTACCGCAGCAAAAACAAGGAACTCAAAAGGAACAGGAATCACACCCAGGTTTTAAAATTCGTCTCTCAGTTCCATTTGGTCTTGCTGTGTTAAAGGAAACATATTTTTCTACTTTGGTTAATATAGTCCTATTTTAGTTGTTTGTTTATTTAGCTCGGACAATTGAACCAAAGAGACGACACAGTAATGCTAAGATGAATCGTTAGTGCAATTTTGGTGATTTTTATTTTAAGACAGGGTCTCATAAAGTTCCCCAGGCTAGCCTTGAACTCATTCTGCCCTGAAGGCAGGCCTTAAAACCCGTGATCTTGGGCTGGTGAGATGGCTCAGTGAGTAACGGGCACTGACCACTCTACTGAAGGTTCTAAGTTCAAATCCCAGCAACCACATGGAGGCTCACAACCACACGTAATGACATCCACTTCTAGTGTGCCTGAAGACAGCTACAGTGTACTTAATTATAATAATAAATAAATCTTTGGGCCAGAGCAAGCAGAGGTCCTAAAAATTCAATTCCCAACAACCACATGAAGGCTCACAACCATCTGTACAGCTACAGTGTACTCACATACATAAAATAAATAAATAAATCTTTAAAAACAAAACAAAACAAAAAAAATAAACCTGTGATCTTTCTTACCTTCCTAGTGTAGCTGGGACTAGAGGCCCTGTTCCACCAGGCCCATCTTATTTTTACGTTAATCATAACAAGCATAGTATAAGATTGTCACACTGAGTTGTGACTCCTAATTTTTATTTTCTCTGAGACTTCACTTCCTCCTTCTGTTTGTTTGTTTGTTTGTTTGTTTTTGGTGTTTGCAGCCACCAGCAGAGGCCAGAAGTGGCCGTTAGATCCCCTCGGCCTGGAGTTACAGGCGGTTGTGAGCCACCCAACACGGGTGCTGGGAACTGAACTCTGGTCCTCTGGAAGAGCAACAATAGCTTGTAACCTCTGAGTCATCTGTGAAGACCCTTCTTCTCCTTTATCCTCTGTCTATATATCCTGGAGTAGCTCCCAAGATGTGCAGACCAGGGATCCAACTGCATGTTCCCTTCTCTCCCCTACCAGAAGAGACAAGTGTCTCAAAAAGGTAACCTATCCTTCAGGCGCACCACTCAGATAGACAGCAATGGCAGATACCAATATTTAATGGCAGATCACTGGTCTCCCAAGCATGTTTTTGAACTCCCAGTCTTCACTTCACAGCCACCCAAGTGTTGGGATTATAGGCATGCACCACCAGGCCCAACACAAACCTTATTTTAAGTTGAGTTTTCCATTATGTTTTTTTTTTTTTTTGTTAATGTTTGTATCGAACAACCAATATGCTTGTGTATTTGCATAACCGTTTGTTTGGGGCTGTCCAAGAACTACTGTGATCCAGTTTCAGAAGTCCTCAGACACAGAGAGCTGTCTCGCTGTTGTAGAACTTGGTGCCTAAAGCAGACAAAAGCAACAGAAAATAAAACTAACCTCTATTTCTACAAAAAAAAAAAAAAAAGTCAAAGTTATAACCAGAATGATTGGGAAACTGTGTTAAGCAGAATAGAGGGTTCTTTCCTTAGAAAATTGATTGCGAACCATCTCTTTTTATTGCTGTCTCTGCTATATGTCATGGAACCATTTCATAAGACCAGAGCTACATCATGTTTCTGGATTCAAGCTGCTTTTAGATATTCCCATAACAATGTGGTAGGCAATTCCCAGGCACCTTGGCCCATCTGCAAAGACTTGTGCAAGATTTGTTTTTAACTCAGCAACTTCCAGACAGAAGCAGTTCTAGTAGAATCATGTTCAGATTGTTTTTAAAGGGCTCCACACTATTGCCCCTGCTGGTTCCCAGCTCCTAGGCTCCCAGTACTCTTTCTGCTTTGGTACTCTCCCACTTTAGCTAAAGCACAGGCTCTCACACCCAAACTAAAGTCCTTTTGGGAAGTTTTTGATGGGTAGTGGTGGTGGGGGAGCAGTAACTGAAGCCAGGGAATCACGCATTGGTGGTCAGCACTCTTGCACTGAGCTGCATATTTTCAGTCCGTATTCTCAAAAATATTTTAGGGCTGGAGATGCATCTCGGTGGTGAGACAAGGTGGCCCAAGGCCCTGGGTTTGATACCCAGGGCCAGGAAAGAAAAGAGAAAGGAAATCTTTTAATTTTTTTCTCCCTTTTTAAACTACTTGTAAGCAGACACACACATGTACACACACACATATACACATACATACACAAATACATACAAACATACACACACATACATACACACAAACACACATACATGCATGCATGCACGCACGCACGCACGTACATACACAGAAATTTGCTAGAACCAGTTCTCTCCTTCTACCATGTAGGTCCCAAGGATGGAACTCAGGTCCTTAGTCTTGGCACCACGCACTCTTTCCTGCTGAGCCATCTCACTAGCCCCTTAAAGACTTTTTAAAAGAAAATGAATGAGGAAGAGAGAAAAGGGTGGGGTGGGTCTCATTTCAGTGAAAAACATAGACATGGATATCTTACAACTCAGAAGCATCAGTTTCTTCAGTTTTATTTCATCATTCAATCACAAATGCTGATCTTTCTTTTTTGAGCTGGAGTGGGAGAGACTGGGAGTCTTATAATACTGTCTTAAATGACCTGGAACACACTTTGTAGACCAGCCTTGAACTCTCTATGAACCACCTATCTATATGCCTCCTGAGTGCTGGGGTTACAGATACGCACTGCTGTACCAAAAAGATGTACCAAAAAGATGATAGAGAGAGGCTTCCTGTTTGTAACTAGTAAGAAAGAACAAAGGTGAAGACCCACAAAGGCAGCTGTATAGACGGGTGTCAGGCCGATGAGCAAGGTCAAGTCTGAGAGCTTGACAAACTGTCAGCTGAGGGTTCATGTGAAGAAAAATATACAGGAGGGAGAGTTCAGGATGTTTGCAGGAAGGCTAGGAAGCAAATAATCAGTTACCTGGGTGTGGTGCATGCCTGTCTTCCAGCACTTAGGAGATGGAGAATGTAAAATCAGGGACAAAAAACCAGCCTTGGGCCACAGAATGAGTTTGAGGACATCCTGGGCTACATGAAACCCTGTGACCAAAAAAAAAAAAAA
>JADRCD010198861.1:31414-44289 GCA_019843815.1 Montemys delectorum | reverse complement strand
AAAAAAAAAAAAAAGCAAATCCACTGAAGAGGAGTCGAAGGCAGGAAATAATCAAATTCAGGGCTGAAATCAACCAAATAGAAACAAAAAGAACTATACAAAGAATCAACCAACCCAGGAACTGGTTCTTTGAGAAAATCAACAAGATATATAAACCTTAGCCAGACTAACTAGAGGGCACAGTATCCTAGTTAACGAGATCAGAAATGAAAAGACAGACATAACAACAGACACCGAGGAAATCCAAAATATCATGAGATTCTACTACAAAAGCCTATACTCAACAAAACTGGAAAACCTGGATGAAATGGACAATTTTCTAGACACATACCAGGTACCAAAGTTAAATCAAGATCAGATCAACAATCTAGTCAGTCCCTTATTGCTAATGAAATAGAAATAGTCATTAATAGACCCCCAACCAAAAAAAGCCCTGGACCAGATAGATTTAGTGCAGAGTTTTATCAGATCTTCAAAGAAGACCTAATACCAATACTCTTCAAACTATTCTACAAAATAGAAACAGAAGGTACTCTACCCAATTTGTTCTATAAGCCACAGTTACTCTTATACCTAAACCATATAAAAACCTAACAAAGAAAGTAAACTTCAGGCCAATTTCCCTTATGAATATTGATGCAAAAATACTCAATAAAATTCTTGAAAACTGAATCCAAGAACACATCAAAACGATCATCCTTCATGTGCCACAGGCCGGCCGATCTGGGCCTCCCTCAACCCACAGGAGAAACGGGGTCCTAGTCAGGTCGACGAGGCGTAGGTGAAGAAATGATGGCAGAGACAACACATGAAGTATAGGATCTGAATGTATTTCTTAAAAATGGCATCAGACTTTTACAGTCATTGGAAAGGAGAAATGATAAATCTGGCAGCTTAGTAACTAAGGTACATTTGAGGCTACCTGAAACACACTGGGTCTAAAGTAACTGCCATCTCTCAGGATAGGCACTGCATCCCCCAGCCCAAGCTGGGCCCGGGGGACTGCAGACTGCATCCCAGTCCAAGAGCGAGTCCAAATCCAAGAAGTCCAAGAGAGTGCACAAGTCTAAGAAAGAGCACACAGTGAAAACCAGGCTTATATGGTATACAGGAAACAGGGTGAATGACAAGAGTCACGTAGATGGGCGAGGGTCAAAAGGATCAGAGAGCAGGATTGAAGTCACGTAGGCAAGTGACCGATACACAAGGTTGGTAGGTAGGTAGCCAGGTGTGAAGTAGGAGGAAGAGCAGTTGAGCCCTCCCGGCTGGGGCTATTTTGGTATTTCTATGCTAATTCCCTGATTCTGCTGGAGATAAGACTAGGATAGTCTGATCTGGCATTTCCTGTTAATTCTCTGGGTCTTGATGGAGGGGAGCACCTGGAAGTTCTGACCTAACAATTCTAGCTAATGTCCTTGAGTTTCTAGTATGTAAAAAAGTTCTGACTATTGTGGGGCTGCCCTAAGGAACAAGGAATGAAGTTGACCTCTGTTGTTAACTCTGAGGACAAAACCTGTCTGACAGGCAGATTCCTTGAGAGAAATTCCAAGCTAAGGATAGCTTGGA
This sequence comes from Montemys delectorum, assembly GCA_019843815.1. NCBI lineage: Eukaryota > Metazoa > Chordata > Mammalia > Rodentia > Muridae > Montemys > Montemys delectorum. The sequence goes on along the minus strand of JADRCD010198861.1, from coordinate 42,723 downwards.
ATTGAATTAGGATATATTGGAAACATCGTGCTGGCCAGGAAACAATGCCCAATCTTAGCCATAAACGAATCATTTCTTGGGGTACCTTTATGCCTAAATATGAGGGCGTGTTGACAATTGGAAAGACTGATCTGAAACACGTCTGAGTTAGGAGATGCCAATGACTACCTTGAATACCCAGGAAGCATAGATACCCTTTTGGGTTCTTATTGCCTCTTGCCCTTGATCAGGTTTTTAAGTCCGATACTTCAGACGTGACTGGTGTAGACGAGTGTGCGTGGCAATCATGATCAAGTAGGCTTTATCCCAGGGATGCAGGGACAGCTCAATATTCGGAAATCCATCAACATATTTCACTATATAAACAAACTCAAAAAAAAAAAAAACATATGTGCTGGCTCAACTGGCAGTTAGCATGTAGAAGAATGCAAATCGATCCATTCCTATCACCTTGTACAAAGCTCAAGTCCAAGTGGATCAAGGACCTCCACATAAAACCAGATACACTGAATCTAATAGAAAAGAAAGTGGGGAAGAGCCTTGAGCACATAGGCATAGGGGAAATTTTCCTGAACAGAACACCAATAGCTTATGCTCTAAGATCAAGAATTGATAATTGGGACCTCATGAAATTGCAAAGCTTCTGTAAGGCAAAAGACACTGTCACTAGGATGAAACAGCAACCAACAAATTGGGAAAAGATCTTTACCAATCCTATATCTGATAGAGGGTTAATATCTAATATATACAAAGAACTCAAGAAGTTAGACTCCAGAGAACCAAATAACCCTATTTAAAAATGGGGTACATAGCTAAACAAAGAATCTCAACTGACTAATACCGAATGGCTGAGAAGCACCTAAAGAAATGTTCAACATCATTAGTACAACCCTGAGATTCCAACTCACACAGTCAGAATGGCTAGGATAAAAAACTCAGGTGACAGCAGATGCTGGCGAGGTTGTAGAGAAAGAGGAACACTCCTACATTGCTGGTGGGACTTGAAGCTGGTACAACCACTCTGGAAATCAGTATGGCGGTTCCTCCAGAAATTGGACATAGTACTGCCAGAGGACCCAGCTATACCACTGCTGGGCATATACTTAGAAGGTGCTCCAACATGTAATAAGGGCCCATGCTCCACTGTGTTCATAGCAGCCTTAATTATAATAGCCAGGAACTGGAAATAACCCAGATGTCCCTCAACAGAGGAATGGATACAGAAATTGTGTTACATCTACACAATGGAGTACTACTCAGCTACTAGAAACAATGAATTTATGAAATTCTTGGGGAAATGGATGGATCTGGAGATTATCATCCTGAGTGAGGTAACCCAATCACAAAAGAACACACATAGTATGCACTCTCTGATAAGTGGATTTTAGCCCAGAAGATCAGAATACACGAAGAACAAACCACAAACAAGGACAATTCAGAGACTGCTCTACCTGGGAATCCTTCCCATATTCAGTCACCAAATCTAGACACTATTGTGGATGCCAGCAAGTGCTGGATGACAGGAGCCTGATATAGCTGTCTCCTGAGAGGCTCTGGCAATACCCAAGTAATACAGAAGTAGAGGCTCACAGCCATCCATTGGACTGAATACAGGGTCCCCAATAAAGGAGCTAGAGAAAGGACCCAAGGAGCTAAAGGGTTTGTAGCCCCTTAGGTTGAACAAGATGAACTAACAAGTACCCTCAGAGCTCGCAGGGAGTAAAACTCCAACCAAAGAGTACACAGGGTGGGACACTGTTGGGCAGTGAGCAATTCTGACAGCTAGAGTCCAGGAGAACAGCCACCTTGGAACCCCGGAGACCCACTGAGCATCTGCCCAGCGCCTGAGACCAACGGCTCAAATTTCAACCCAACCTCCCCCTCTCCAATGACCCCAGCAGGAGAGGTGTGTAATATTGGTCAAGCCCTCTTACGTGGAAATAAAGATTCTCAGCCCAAACCAATGAGAGATAACTGCTGCCAAAATCTTAATGATCCCCCAAAACTATAAATATGTATTGTATCCAGGGAAGAAAAGCATGTGAAAGATCTACTCCGTGGTCTGAGCCTTCTGTTAGAGCTGTTAACACTTGGGAAGAGATCTGGTCTCCCGAAGTAGCCTGAAGCTGCGCCGCACTCCTCACTGGCTAGTTGGCCTTTCGGCCCAGCCCGACCCGACTCAGTACAGGGCAGGGCAGAGAAACAGAGCATCTTGAAAGACAGGGCAGAAATACCCTGTCCGTGCAGAAAGGATCCCCCACCAAGCCGGGCCAGAGATCTCCGTGGGAAACCACCAACAATAAGACCCACAGGAAACATGGCTCCAGCAGCATGTGTATAGCAGAGAATGGCCAAGTCAGTCATCAATGGGAGGAGAGGCCCTTGGTCCTATGGAGGTTCTATACCCCAGTGTAGGGGAATGCCAGGGCCAGTAAGCAGGAGGGGAACCTGGGAAAGGAGATATTGTAAATAAAGAAAACATCTAATTAAAAAAAAAAAAAAAAGGAAATGCTTAACATCCTTAGTCATCAGGGAAATGCAAATCAAAACAACTCTGAGATTCCACCTCACACCAGTCAGAATGGCTAAAATCAAAAACTCAGGTGACAGTTAGTCACCTCTCAGATGCTAGAGAGGTTGTGGAGAAAGAGGAACACTCTTTCATTGCTGCTGGGATTGCAAGCTGGTACAACCACTCTGGAAATCAGTTTGACAGTTCCTCCAGAAATTGGACATAGTACTCCCTAAGGACCCAGCTATACCACTCCTGGGCATATACCCAGAAGGTGCTCCAGCATGTAATAAGGACACATGCTCGACCATGTTCATAGCAGCCTTATTTATAATAGCCAGAAACTAGAAATAACCCAGATGTCCTTCAACAGAGGAATGGATACAGAAATTGTGGTACATCTACACAATGGAGTACTACTCAGCTATTAAAAACAATGAAATTCTTTTATGAAATTCTTAGGGAAATGGATGGATCTGGAGATTATCATCCTGAGTGAGGTAACCCAATCACAAAAGAACACACATGGGATGCACTCTCTGATAAGTGGATTTTAGCCCAGAAGATCAGAATACACAAAGTACAAACCACAAACCACAAGAAACTCAAGAAGAAGGAAGACCAAAGTGTGGATACTTCACTCCTTCTTAAAAGTGGGAGCAAAATACCCAGGGAAGGAATTGCAGAGACAAACTATGGAGCAGAGACTGAAGGAAGGACAATCCAGAGATTGCCTCACCTGGGAATCCTTCCCATATTCAATCATCAAATCTAGACACTATTGTGGATGCCAGCAAGCTGGCTGACAGGAGCCTGATATAGCTGTCTCCTGAGAGGCTCTGGCAATATCCGACTAACACAGAAGTGGAGGCTCACAGCCATCCATTGGACTGAGCACAGGGTTCCAGTGAAGGAGCTAGAGAAAAGGCCCAAGGAGCTGAAGGGTTTGCAGCCCCTTAGGACGAACAACAATATGAACTAACTAGTCCCCTCAGAGCTCCCAGGGACTAAGCCACCAACCAAAGAGTACACATGATGGGAATCATGGCTCTAGCAGCATATGTATAGCAGAGGATGGCCTAGTTGATCATCAATAGGAGGAGAGGCCCTCGGCCCTGTGAAGGCTCTATGCCCCAATGTAGGGAAATGCCAGGGCCAGTAAGCAGGAGAGGGTGGGTTGGTGAGTGTAGAGAGCCATGCCCGAGCTGGCTCAGTCGCCATTACAAGATGGCGCCGGCATCCGGTTTCTTCTCCCTGTAACAAGTAGTCTGTGCATGTGCTAAGGGCCAGAGCACACCAAGTCACAGCCTATCCCGGGGCATCACATGAGGTAATGAGCAAACAGCCAATCAGAGGTGAACACGCCGCTCCAGGATATATATAAGCAGTGCCTTTTTGGGGCTTGGGGTCTCCCTCTTAAAGATGCAATAAACGGTTGCTGCAGAAGGATCCTAGTGTCCGTGTGCGTTCTTGCTGGTGAGACGATTGCGCGTGAGCAGGGGGAGGGGGGAAAGGAACAGGGATTTTTTTTCTTTTTTCTTTTCTTTTTTTCGGAGCAGAAACTGGAAAAGGAGATATCATTTGACATTAAAGAAAATATCTAATAAAAAAGAACAAATTTTATTGGCATAATTAAGAATATATAATAATGGGTCTTATTGTGACATTTTCATACATGTATAAAATGTATTTTGATCATGTTCACCCCATTACTCTCTCTTAGTCTACCCTTACTCCCATGAAAACCTTTCCTCTACTCAAATAGTTCTGTTGTACTTTCATATCTTTACCTATTTATTATGTATTTACCATGACTCAATGAATTTCACTGGGTCTGTTCACAAGAGTATGAATGAAAGATTATTTTGGAGAACATAAGCAACTTGCCAGTGGCTACATAAATGAAAAAAATGTCTCTCCCTGCACCAACAATCTATAAATCCTCAGGGATGTATGTATTTCATAAGACTCTCCTCCACAGCAACAAATTTACTGATGATAAAATGTTGATAGGTCCAATCTCATACAGGTCTACAGACTGCATAAATTACAGCTTATTCAATCTATAGCTGCTATGAGATCAAAAAGGCCATGGCCAAGCTATGTCATGCCAGGGAGAAAGCATTCTACAGCACTCTGCCCCTTTCTCCAGATCTTATATTTTTTTTCAGCCCATCTTCCATCATGTTCCCTTAACCTTAATAATATCAATGTCTTATTTACAGTTGGGCATTCAACAATCACTATAGTCAGAAGTCTGGCCAATCATGAGTCTCTGCAATAACTACCATTCACTACAGAAAGACAACTCTATGACAAAACTCTACCATCAGCTCTAACCTATAGGCATAAACATAAAGATTTAGAAAGCAAGTTTGACAAAAACATTGTGTCCATGTAGCAATATACCAGTTGCAATTGCACTGAGAACCACTGGTTTTGACTAGGATTGCAGTACCGGACATGAATCCTCTCCTATGCAGTGGATCTCAAATCCAAGCAAGAAAGTAATTTGTTAACCCCCATAATAGTGATGCCACTCTTGCAACAGTAGGAACATCTTGCCTAGCAGGTGGTTATTCAAATATTTTTAAAAATAAATAAGACTGTTTTCTGTAAACTTTCTACGTAAGTTTCTAAACACTTATTCTGGAAAACAAGGAATGCCAAATTCTTTTATAAGCCTAGCATACTTTGACAAAATAATGAGGAAACTTATAGATAAATATCCTTCATTCATATAGGTGCTAAAATTTCAGACAAAATAATGACAAATCAAATTGATCAGTTAAAAATAGAATAACATAAAGAACAAAGGTATAGGTTAACCTTTAAAATCAGCTGCTCTAGATTACTCTTTCTACCAACATCCTGAAAACAACATCCTTCCTTGTGCTGTATCTCCAGCCATCCTTCATTGTGCTGTATCTCCAGCTATCCTTCATTGTGCTGTATCTCCAGCCATCCTTCACTGTGCTGTATCTCCAGCCATCCTTCCTTGTGCTGTATCTCCAGCAACTACCTCTTAGAGAATATGATGAAAGACAGAAGGAATTTGGGAACTCCCAAATCAAGAGCTGACATATGAGGCAGGTGGCAGAGCATGGTACCACTAACTTGTTAAAGTTCACAATGCACTGAAAAGACTGGGACACTAATTGGGCAGATGGCTCCCCCACCAGAAGATATCTCCAGGGTGAAATGCAGAGACTGGGGCCTTTGATTGTGCTGCCTTTGATTGTGCTGAAAGAGTTATCCAAGCAAGTGCTGGCATGGAACATTTTCTGAGACCAAAGAAGAAAAGTCTGGATTCACAGAAGATGCAGAATTTCTACAACTTAGACTTCATAAATCATGCAGTGACAGAGGTAAATGAGAGACAGGTAGTGAGACAGACAGAATAGCGATAAGGGCAAGAACAGCAAAAGGCTTTCCTAATACCCAAAGATGGAACAGTAAAGCCATAGAATGTGGCTGAAACTTTGATTATCTAGATCATCCAGGTAAGCTACTGTCCATTTGCATAAATAGAAAGAGATTGTTCTAGAGTGTATTCAAACTAGTCTTCTACCCATCAGGAAATCTGGCAGCAGATCTATGTCTATGTCCCCTGCAATACATCATATTCAGATCCCTGATCCCACTCCTCATCTCCATGGCCATATGAAATTCAGAATATGATAGCCACTTGTGTCTTCAAGTCACTTATGAAGGTACCATGACCAAATTCTGGCTGTTGAAAACCTGATATGTCCATATCAAAAGGGTTACTCTCATCAAGTTATCAATGCTACCTCTAGAACACTTAGTATGGTTGAAGTGTTCAACCTTCAATTACCACTCAGTACCCCAATGAAAGAAAAATAACCTACCTGTGTATTGTCCTACCTACAAACAGAAAGTCCCTAAATGCAGCTTCTAGGCACTAGGCAAGACACATTTCAAGGTTCCTCACATGGCATTTGCAGAGTGCACCAAAGAAACAGAAACTGACCTCATTCAAAATCCCTGAGGGAAACATTGGAAGGCATGATTTAAAGTGGGACGTAAATCCGTGCCAGGAGGTTTGGTAAGGTAGAACAGGTTGAGACCTAGAGACTTGGTGGGCACACACCTGAGACTTAGGTGAGACTTAGGTGACTCCCAGCTCCCTGCCAGACTCCTGACTTGGAACACATGCCTTGCTTCTCACATAAAAGAAACATATCCTATAGTCAAATAGACTCAAAACAGAGTTCTCAATGCTGATGAAGTACCTAGAAGCCCAGATAGCTTAGCCAGTAAGTTTCCCTTCCCAGACATTCCTCCATGCAAAAGGTATGTAACCTCAGGCCTACCCTGAGAAATGGTGTATGGTTTTAGACATCCACTTTCCGCCATGGGCCTTCCCCTACAGACCCTCAGCCTAATCTCCTGTAGAAGGCTTCCCTGAAATCTCAGCCACAACTTCCACCAAGTCTGCCTTTGCCAAGCTAAGGACAATCATCTGGGATGGGACAAGCCAGAGCTCCCCTTCTCCTCTGGCCCCAGGCTAGACTCTGCCCCCAGCCAGCACACACACACACACACACACACACACACACACACACACACACACACACACACTTTTCTCTGTTTTTCCATGACTCCCAACAGCACCTGGATGTCCAAGAGTCTAACATTCTCATGGGTCCAGCCTTGTCACAGGCCTGGGAAATCCTGAATCAGCTCTAGCTTTGCCACTCCCACAATGGTCCCTCGGGGTTTCCTATGGCCCAGCAACTGCCCCGATGGAGGTGTAGGATAAGTGCAGTCAAACTCTCCTTGTTCCACTTCTCCAAACAGCCATGCCCAACAGATGAGCAGATTCGGGCTAACAATCCTACAGTTGGAAGTCTCTCTAGACTGTAGAGATGTATTATAGTACCAATTGTCTTTGATGAAAACAGTCATCCCAAATGACCATAAATATTCTAGCACAAGCTTCTGGCATTGAACAATAGGCACCCTACAATACAGCTCATCTGAATTCTGCCTAGCCATGCATTGAGCCTTATGACCCATTATCCAGCCATGTTCCAGGCCAGCCATTCACAATGGTCTTCACTAGACTGAATAATGACTCTTGAAACTCCTGATTCCTGTCAACTTGCCTGATCCATCTTCCTGAGAAACAAACATCTTCCCCTGGGAGCTCTTCCCTTCCAAAGAAATCTAGAGGACCACACTCCCAGTTTTCAGTGAGTGACCTCTTCAAGGACCTTTGAGTCTCCTTTTCAGAGAAGAAGTAGGAGAGTAAGAGATCATCAAATGGAAGGATGGCTCAGCCTCCAGCTCAGGGGAAAAGAGAAGAGGAGGCTGGGCATGTTGATCAGGGGACTGTTGGGCTGGAGAAGAGCAGGAGGAGGCTGGGAGTATTGATGTAGATCCTCCCCAGCTGTGGAGTATTGGCAATGGTGAAGCATTGCTGACTACTGGCAGCATACACACTGCCTGTTTGAATCCTTGAATCTTACATTTCACTTGAAAGAGAAACAATTTAATTACCATATAAGGGAATATGAATACGTTAATAAGAATTTGAATCAACAATTGTATGTACTCAAATATTATATAGACCGGTACTATAAAGAGCCTGTGTTTGTTATCCAAATAACTATACTAGTGGACCCAAAGAACTCACATCTTTAGTGGTCTGACCACACAAAGGAGCCTTGGCCTCTGAAAAACAGCAGCTAAAACCACTTTACAGAAAAATCCCTCAAATGTGCCCAATCAATGACCTGTAAATGTATACTTAAAATTAGTTTCAATGTTCCTGAATTTCTACCAACTAAAAAAAAAAAATGGGTTACTGTATGATGTTGATAATAAGAAAGTGGAGAAAGAGAACAGTTGAGCACTGCTAGTAGGAATATAAATTAGGGTGGTGATACTGGAAATAATATGGAAATTCTTCAAAATGGTAGAAGAATAATCTCCATATGATACAGAAAATCACACCTCTGGGAATATGTGTTGTAAGGACTAGACAAATGTGTATGAAAAATATCACAGTTCCACATTCACTGCAGTGTTATTCACAACAGTCAGGACATTGATCAACCTAAGCATCTATCAGTAGATGGATGAATGAAAATGAAGCACATTAATCATACTGCATTTGTACATGACTAATTATTTCAAAAGAAAGGAACTCTTATCATTTTCAGTGACATAAATGAACCTGAAGAACATTGTGGTGAATAAAATAAGCCAAGCAAAGAGAGATAAAGCTTAACACTATTTATATTCAGAATATGAAAACTCAAACTCACAGAAACAGAAAGAAGTAACATGATAAACAAGGCAGAGGAAGGGAGAGGAAGAAGCAGAGAGGGTGGATAATGGGTACAAAGTTAATTATGTACAAGTGAGAAATTCTTGTTTTCTGTTGCATGGTAACTAGCTATAGGCAATGATAATCCGTTGTATATTTGTTAAGGATGGATCAAAGGAATCTGAATATTTTCATCAGAAAGAAATAATGTTTGAGAAGATAAATATGTATATTTGATACATATATATCAAAACATCCCACGAAGCCAGGCATGACAACACACACCTGCAATCCTAGCACTTGGGTTACTGAAGCAGGAAGATTTGTGAAATCAAAGCCAGACTGAACTACATAAAGAAATTATGTCTCACAAACAACAATATAAAAGACATTGTACCCTTAAACTATATGTATGAGTGGTGTGTGCACATGTGTGTGCATACATGTATGTGTGTGTTTGTGTGTGTGTGTAACATGTATACCATGGTAAGAGCACGGAAATCAGAGGATGACTTCCAGAAGTTGGTTCTTTCCTTCCACTATGGGATCTGGAGACCAAATTCACATTGTCAGGAATCTCTTTTGCTGTAGAGTCATCTTGTTGGCCCTTTGCAGCTCTTATGTCATAATTTACAAATCAACTAAGAAAAACTGTAAATATAAGTTATATAATCCAGAAATCACACCTGATGTTCTAAAGTATAGCATAATGATTCTACTATTTTCAAAAAGCATATCTCCAATATTCTTACCACAAACAGACACACACACAAACAGTGAAGTGACAGACAGGTTAGCTAACACAACTGAAGTCACTTCACAATGTATATGTTCATCTTGTTAAGTATATATAATTGTATTTGTCAATTACATTACAATAAAGCTAGAAATTGTAAGTAAAATCATTAAAGTTTGTGAAATTAGGAATTCAAAGACACAAACTGAAGACTCTCACTCAAATGGAAATTTAAAACTTTGATGCCCCACAAACAGAACAGACTAATGGTCATTAGATGCTAGGGAAGCCCCAGCAGGGGTAGGGAGGAAAGAGGATAAGTGACAAACACAAATACAGAAAGGAAGACTAAGTTCTAGGAATCCAGACTTAGTGGTGGATGTAACTTACAAGTTATTATGCATCCTGAAACAACTACAAGTCAGAGAGTTCCCAAGACAAAGAAATCCTAATTACCCTAATTTTATCATGAATATCAATATATCTATTCTATGCATTGCAGTGTACTCTCTAAAATGCATGCATCATGTATTAAATAAAACTAGACACTTGCTCCTTCACAGCATTCATTGCGCAGGGTTAACAGGCACAACATACAGTGGCTATGATACTGGAGGAAGAAGAAACTGCCTCCAGGATTACAGAAAATCTCTTGCATAGATAGATGCCCCTGAGAATGGCACACTTAGCTGTGTTACCTCTTCCCCATGATTTTATGTAACATCATCAGAATATAAAAGCAAACCCAATTATTCCTTCTTATATACATGACTGTTGGGAATATATCTTACACATTTTGATGGCTATGTCTTAATCTTTAAGCCAAATAGCTTCATGTGATGCTCATGCTAAGACAATGCTGAATGTCACCTTCCATGACCACAAGCCATCTCTCTCCAGACTCTCACAGTCACTTTTTATGCCAATTCATACTATTTGTTATTGAATTTTTACCTTTTACTCTCCCTTTGTCTTGTCAATTCTCCCTTTATCTCTCTGGGTCTAAAGTATGTCTTGCCTCCACAAACTCAATCAGACTGAGTCTACCTGTCTCTGTTTTGTCCAAGTCCCTGTCTACCATAGCATCAGATTAATTCTATAACAGAAGGCTAGCTCTCTCTTGTTCTCAGAAAATTATAATAATTGCCATAAAGATTTGGTTCAATGCCTAGAACAACCTTATCTACTTAACAACTAAATTCATTACTTTACTGGCCAACAGTTCACCTTGCATTCCTGAAATTTCCCCTATTCTTCCTCCAGGCATCTTTGCTTGGTAAAATCATAATCACCTTCCCAGCAGTTACCTCAGATTATTCTTATCTACAAGGGAAAGAAAGCATTTTGGGGTCATGCTGTTCTTTCACAGAGTTCTCGTATGCTAGATTAGTTACTGTTGATATAATTCATCCTGAAATGTTCTCTCATATCAGATAAATTAATAGGACTCTCTAGAGAAAAAGAAAGTGTGTGTGTGTGTGTGTGTGTGTGTGTGTGTGTGTGTGTGTGTGTAAGGAAGTTGGGTTGTTAGTTGTCTTAGGTAGGAGTTGAAACAGGGTCACACTGCAGTCCAAGCTGGCCTAGAACATTGTAGACCAGACTGGGCTTGAATTGCTATAAACAACTCTGTTAAATCATGAACCAGGAAGCATTGCTGGTAAATCCCACCAATCACTTACAGAATAACAGTAATTCTCTCTCTCTCTCTCTCTCTCTCTCTCTCTCTCTCTCTCTCTCTCTCTCTCTCTCTCTCTCTCTCTCTC
>JADRCD010198861.1:0-30957 GCA_019843815.1 Montemys delectorum | reverse complement strand
ACACACACACACACACACACACACACACACACACACACACACACACAAAACCAGAACAGGTCCATGTTCCTTATGAATACTTACTGTGATTTGGATCTGAACTTCCCCAGAAGCCATATGTCAAACACCTGCTGCCCACCAAGGTGTGGGTAAAAGACCTTTAGGAGTCAGATGTTAGTGGAAGTAAGTTAGGGCCAATGGTTTATAACTTTGAAGGGATCACTGGAACTTCAGTCTCTTCATCTGTAAGCTTTTCCTGTTGCTCCTCCTTCATCCTTTCTCCTCTTTCCCTATTCCTGTCATCAACCCCCTTGCTGCCTCTTCTTCTCTCTCTCCTTTCCCAAAATCATAGGAGAACAGGTCTCGAATCAACATCATGGATTGCACCTTCTGAAATTTTAAGATAGTATATATCTTCTGTCCTTATAAATCACTTACGCCAAATCTAATGGAAGCTAACACAATACTTAAGCAAAAATTTCTCCAAATAATAGCAAAATATAATCAACATATGAAAGTAAAAGTCACGCCTAGATTATAAGCATACTTCACAGAAATCTATGTGATACACAGAATAAATAAGCAAGAAACACACGATTATATCAATACAGTTCTTAATAAAGTTCAACACCATTTTGTAAACTTAAAGACATTCAATGAACTTAGAGTAAAGGTATTTCTCCAAAAACATTATGCAATGGCTAGTAAGTGTCTAACAATTCTTCAGAATCATCATTTTGGAGGAAAATAAAAATCATTATGAGACACTTCACACCTTTTAGTACTACCTTTACCAGTTCCAAAGCACAACAGGTTTTGATGAGGATATAAAATTGGAACACCCATGTGTTGCTTCTGCACATGAAAAGTGGTGCAATCTCCACACGAACAAGAATGGTGAATCTTCAAGAACAGAAACACAGAACATGGTCCAGCTATGCTGCCTCCAGATTCATAAAGCAAAGTAAAAGAACACTCAAACAGAAACTTGGATGAAAATGTCCACAGTGGTTTTATTCATAAAATCCGAGAGTATATTCACATAGAGTAATATTTCAGTCACAAAAAGAATTAAATTCTGATAAACAGCTGAACCTTGAAACATGATAAGTAAAAAAATCCAGACACAAAAGGAGTCAGACCTTGATTCTCCATCTTTGAGATGACTTAAAAACATCTTTATAGAAGCAGAGTATTACTAGAACATACTAAAATTGAACAGTAAAAGAGTTATTATTTAATGTAAACACAACTCACTTTAGGAGAATGAGCTTGGTTTGCAGATGACTAGTTATACTGATTGTCAACACTACATATGAGCCTAATGTCGCTGACCTTAAACTCTGCACTTTAAAAATTTGATAGTATTAAGGTTATATTACCTATATTTTGACTCAACCAAATTTATTTAAAATTCTGCTTTTCCATTAATGTCTCACATAGCATTTAGCTGCTGATTTGAAGACACTGAGTTATAAGACTTCAGTGTGATGGGGAAGGTGTTGTAAGCACCTCAGGAAAAGAAATATCTTTTAGATTCTTGTAACTAATAATTGGTTCATATATAAACCCAGTATTTTGAAAGTCATTTGTAAGTGAATTAGTAAGACATTTAATATACCAAGGTAATATATTTGTAAGGTGAGCCAAACATTGACTATAATACAGATACAAACAGCAAACTCAGAGGACATCTTAGAGAACAGTATGAAGCAGTACAATCAAAGCCTCACGTAGGCTGTTGTATATTCTGCCAATGCACTGCCGATGTACTAAATAACTTTATTTTATTCAGCTATTTTAAAGGGCTGGAACTAAACAACAGAAACTATGTGTGCAATCATTGCAGACTATTTTCAAAGAGTACTTATTCTACTCAGTGGATACGCTTTGCTCTCATTATTTCCAACGGCAACTTCATATGAGGAACACTGTGTTCTTTACATGAGACTTCATCACTGATTATATCAGATAGTACAGCTGTCCGAGCAGAACTCAAGGTTGGCTAAGCACCAGGATTAACAAAAAGTTATTTGTTGAGGAGAAAAGCCACACATGAGTCTTGTGTACATGGACAACAGATCATGTTCTTACTGAGGTGAGATTTAATACACCTTCATGTTATGAATGTGTGGGTTTTATTATATAATTGTTAGTTTTATAATCTGTTAATGATATTTACCAACAATTTCATGACTTTCTTATTTTATCACTTTTCGTATGTATATATTAAATTAGAGATGTTATAAAGTCGCTATGGAAAGTGTCAGTATCTACCAAACTCACTGTGGTGAATGACTGCATTTTCATCTTTCTTGGTGCTGCATTTCTTTCTGACCCATTGGGGCACCCATTGGGAATGTCATTATCTGGAAGCATATTAGCACTGTAATATGCTTTGTACTATTTAATTAATTAGTAATTCCACTCTACAAGTTACACCCATATCTTTAGTATCATCTTAGTACAGTACGATATGCAATATGCTTTAACAAATGAAATTGATCATGGGCATATTTCATCAGTAGTGAAATAATAACTTATGCACACAATGATGGGCTTAGGACAAATATAACCCAAAGGAAGGATGTGTTGTGCTTAATGCAGCTCTAATGACAAATAGGTTTCCAAAATATACTAAGTTTTAGTACTACAAATCTACTTATGGTGGATTATCTAACTTGGTAGTTGGCAAAACAGAAAACTACCCCCTTAGAATGCTGGATATCAAAAATTAATATTCCACATTTTATAGAGAGTCCTAAGCATCAGGGAGCTTCAAGATTTCCCCTGCCAATATCAAATCAGGGTTAGAATGGAAGTGAAATTTAATATCTGGACAAACAGTACATTTTCCACTTTACTTTCTTTGTTTTATTCCTATTCTAAAATTTTAGTTAACTCCAACTCTCAGCTAAGAGCGAGGTAAAAAAGTCACAAATTCAATATCAAAATGTGAACTAGATCAACTGTCTAAGCAGAAGCTTCACATTCAAGGGAATGCAGGCAGAGTGCATCCTGAGCAGCTTCTGTGGCATACTATTAAAAGATGTAGCATGCTGTTGTATGCCAATCAAGTGAAAACTTCACCTACTCATGCTATATTGTTATCATTATTTTATTTCAGGAGAATTAAACTATAAATAATATGGCACATTCTGAAAGAGCCAGTGGGTTGCAAGAAAGTAATCAGAGATATGGGTAAGCTTCCACTAAATTCTACAATTTTTCCTGAGATTTCAAACATACATTATCCCTTTCACAGCTGTAACAGAAAAAAAATTTCTTTTTCAAAAGTAACAATGTTTGTATTTAGCTGTACTTTAATTGTTATTACTGTTAATACAGCTGTTATTACAATTGCTTCCACATTGGTTCAAGGACAGGTAATTGCTACAGAAATTGTTGAGTTAGGAATTCAGATATCATGTCTTTTGAATTTCTTGTGGCAGTATATAGAATAAAGGAAGGATGGCTGCATGACTTAATTTCACATTGATAGACCCTTGGTTCCATATGGTACATGTATTTTCACTAAATAGATGTTTTTGTGCCTATGTACAGTATACTGTTTTCTATACCCAAAATGCATTCGTGTAAAGATACAAAATAGAGTTTAAAATCCTATTTTCATTTTTATCATTAGCCACAGATTATATTTGGATATACATTCTGTATAGCTAGAGAACAACTCCCTAGCCCACATGATTTATTAACAGGAAATATCCGGAAAAGGATCTCCCACCATTTTAACAATTTTCAGGCATTCAAGAATCATCACCTACCCTATTCAGTCTACAATACTCACAATCACAATCTTGACTGTGAGTATAACTTTTATTTCACATAAAAATAAGACCATGCAGTATTTGTCTTTCTGTGTCCTTTTACTTGGGGTAATGCTTTCAGTGGCCAGTTTTTATCTCGTGGAGAAGCTCTGACTCAGAGCTCCAAAATCTCTCCACCCAGCTTGCTAAGTCCCCACTGGTGGGTCACTACCATGCCAGCCCCATGCTTCAAAACACCCACGGCCTTTGTGGTGCACATCTGGCAAACCCATGCTTTGCCGCCATACCTTTCTCTCTTGAACCCAGTCAAACTGCCACCACACAGGAAATCACCACACAAACTTAGTTCTGAAAGAATGGTAACTCAATCTCTGGGCATAACAACTAGAATCCTAATCTTGTAAGCCATATTTAAATCTAAATCCTCCGGTAGGAAATGCTGGGGGGGATCTGCCATAGAAACCGGGAGACTTCCCCTCTCACTATCCCCGTCCAAAAAGAAAAAGCCCACATCTATATTCCTAATACTAGGAAGGCTGAAATAGGAGGATCTAAATGCCAGCCTAGGCTACATAGTGAGCAACTATTGAAAGAAAAAGAGAAAGAAAGAGAGAGGGGGGAAGGAAGGAAGAAAGGAAGGGAGGGAGGGAGGTAGGGAGGGAGGGAGGGAGGGAGGGAGGAGATAGAGAGATAATTTAGTGTGTACTGCTCTTTCAGGGGATCCAAGTTGGGTTCCCACCATCCACAGAGGGCTGTTCACAACTGCCTATAACCCCAGCTCCAGGGAATCCAACACCCTCTTCTCACCTCCATAAGCACCTGCACACGAGTACGTACACAGACAGAGGGGGGAGGGGGAGAGAGAGAGAGGGCAGACTTAAAAATTAAAATTTTAATTTTTTAAAAAAAGAAATAAGGGATGAAATAATGGTTTAACAGTTAAAAGCATTAACTTCTCTTGCAAAGGACCTAGGTTTGGTTTCCAGTACCCACTTGATGATTCATAACCAAGGAATTTGATGTGCTCTTCTGACCTCTGTGGGTACCAGACACCACACATGATATACATACATGTATGCACACAAGAGACACATACATATAAAATAAAAATACATGAATCTTTAAAATATAAATAAATATAAAGAAATATTACTGTGATGTGTGTTAGCATTTTGTCTAAGCTCTGCCCCATAGTTACCTACCTGGCAACCACCAGGTATACCTGGCTCACTATAAAAGGGGCTGCTTACCCCCACCTCTTTCTCTTGCTCTCTTGCCTTCTTGCTCTCACTTTGTCCTCTTGCTCCTTCCCCCTCTATCAAGGGAAAGGAAGAATATGTTTGGTGGAGGTGTAGTCGGCATAGGGGAAGGGAGTGCCCAAGGGTCCATGCTGAGGCATCCCTTCACCTGGAGAGACCAGCCACAAGACAATGGTATCGCATAGAAGAGTTTATTCAGGGCATGGGGAGGGAAGTTGAGAGGGTAGTAGAGACAAAGAAAGGCAAAGAGAAAATAGAGAAGTAGAGGCTGGCCATGAGCACGTAGAGAGAGTGGGGGAGGGAAATGGGAGAGGGGGGAGAGGTGAGAGGGCACAGCAAGAGCAAGAAGGCAAGAGAGCAAGAGAAGGAGGAGGGGCAAGCAACCTCATTTATAGTGAGTCAGGCATACCTAGCTGTTATCAGCTAACTGTGGGGCAGAGCTTAGACAAAATGCTAACACTGTATCTATGCCATATATTTGTTATGTATCCATATTTGTTACCTAGTAATATCTGTTGTGTATCTATACTTGTTATGTATCCATACTTGTCATATATCCATATTTGTTATGTATCCATATTTCTTATGTATCCATATTTCTCATGTATACATCTGCTGATGGGCATTTCAGGTTTGGGCAGTATGAATACTCCTGCACTAAACATAGACATGCAGAGAACAACTCTTCAGCACACTGATTATAATTTTTCCCTTTCAAGGCATAATTGTAGTGGGATTGATGGATTATTTGGGTATTATATTTTAGTGGGGTTTGTATTCATTTTTATTATTTTCAGTTATGTGTATGAGTATATGTCTGTTTGTGTGTGCAGGTGCCCTACGGAGGATAAAGGGGTCAGATCCCTTGGCACTAGAACAGCCCAGTATGGGTGCTGGGACCAGGTCTGTGATACTCTGGAGGAACAGAGTGCATGCTCCTAATTAATGCTCACTGATGCCTAATTATTTACATTTTTGTTGTTGTTTTGTTTTTGTTTTGATTTTTTAGATAAGGTCTCTCTATGTAGCTGTGGGCTGTCCTGGAATTTACTACATAGACCAGATTGGCCTGGAATTCAGAGATATCTGCTGCCTCTGCCTCCTGAATATGAGATTAGAGACATGAGCAACCATGCCTGGCCTTA
Source organism: Montemys delectorum (assembly GCA_019843815.1). Taxonomy (NCBI): domain Eukaryota; kingdom Metazoa; phylum Chordata; class Mammalia; order Rodentia; family Muridae; genus Montemys; species Montemys delectorum. The sequence goes on along the minus strand of JADRCD010198861.1, from coordinate 24,765 downwards.
TTTGCCGATTTGAAACAAACCTGTACTATTTTTCACATAGCTGATTTTTGTTTTGTTTTGTTTTGGTTTTTTTTTGTTTTTTTCGAGACAGGGTTTCTCTGTATAGCCCTGGCTGTCCTGGAACTCACTCTGTAAACCAGGCTAGCCTTGAACTCAGAAATCCTCCAGCCTCTGCCTCCCAAGTACTGGGCTACCACCACCCAGCTCTGAATTTTTAATAATAATAGCTATTATTAAAATTTTTAAAATAAGTATTGGGAACACTTTAAAAGCCAAGAGTTGCATCTCACACCTGTATGTATATACACCTTTAATCTTTTAATGCGGTTGTTATTTTCCCATATGGTTGAGCTGTTTTTTTATAAACTGAATGTTTCTCCTCTGATTTCTATGCCGTTGATGGCAACATAAGGGAGTGATGAGGAGATAAATCTGTTTTAGATTTCATTTGTGCGTTTAAGCATCACCTGTGGACAAAATAAGCCATATCTTAAGCTCACATTTGTCAGCATCATAATGACTTTGTAGATGAAAATTCAAGCTTTGAATTATAACCAAGGTCAATCCCTAGCTGTATAAACTAGGACTGTTCACTTTGGTTCTATTTACATTTCTTTGAAATGGTCATGGCACTACTGACCTTGTGGGTCTACTACAGTTGTAGACCACAGAGTGATTAAGGAATACCTCAGAAAAACTGAAGTGAGGAGATGGCTAATTTTACTGGTTACCTGGTGGAACTGAGAAGCTACACAGCTGACTTACCTTAGAGGAGACAAGACTAAAGGATGATGCTAGAGATCAGCTGGTAGTGAGAACTAAACGCTAGGTTGAATGGTTTTGAAAAGCCGGATTCCTGGAATATGAGGGTTGGCTATGTCCTAAAAATCTGGGCAAGATTCTGACAAGGTGGGCAATGCTCACTTGGTGCTAGGAACAGAAATGTGGGTGCTTTGGGCCATATAAACTTGATTACTGAATCACTAACTTACCTCGGCTTGCAGCCAAGCAGAGAACACACAGGGCCTGTGAACAGAGACTCAGACAACCTCGCTGTAGTTGGGTACCCAAACTACACACCTGCACAATGGCAGCCTGGCCTCTGACTGGGAGCCAGCCTATGGCTCCTTTCTTGCTTCTGATAGAGAGAAGTCTATTGTAAACCGACGCAAACCTTGTAAAGGTCAGGGGCAAGAAAATGTTCTCCCTCAAATGAAATTTGTAAAGTAACAAAAGAGGAGGATGGCCATAGGAAAGAGGTTTACAGTTTCAAAGCACTGTGGTTTTTGTTTGTTTATTTGTGTTTCGTTTGTTTTTTTTTCTATGCCTCCTCCTAGACACCAGGCGATACCTAAATTAACTATTAACCTGAGGCAGGAGAACTGACACAGAAAGGAATACATCATGGTGACAAAAATTGCATGTTCCAAAACTGGAGAAAAGACCTGGAAGGGCAAATTTGCCACAAGTTATACCTTTTCCTTCTTGTCTTGAATGTGTTAAGTGTTTTAGAATTGTGCATTTTTAGTATAAATTGAATGTACAAAAGTCACGTGTTACACTTAAGTGTCCTTGAATTGTGAGCTAAGGAATTTTCAAAGTATCGACAAAATTCAGAATATCCCCTGCAACACACCTGACAGAATTCGGTTCCTGTAAAAATCACAGCTGCACTTTAGCATTTTGTTAGAGAAGGCTGTTTGTTTATTTGTTTTTTAATTCGACTCTTCATGCTTGGAAAGATGCTGCTGTCCTAACGACGCAAGAACAGGTGCTGGTGTAGGTGTGAAGCAGCAGACCCCTCATGTACTGTGGTAGGAAAAGTCCTGGAAAGTGTGCAGCCTTCCTCAAAAAATTAAGGACAGGGCTAGTGAGGTAGATCAATGGGTAAAACTGCTTACTAGGCAAGACTTACTGAGCAAGACTGATACCCTCAGCTCAATCCCTGGATCCCACTTTAGAAGGAAAAAACTCTCAAAAGTAAAGTATCCTCTACCCCTCCATTCATGAGCTATTGGACACACACACACACACACACACACACACACACACACACACACACAAAATAAAATCTTTTAAACATAATTTAAAAATATAATTGGTGTATTCTTTAAAAACTCTATTTCTGGATATATACAAAAAGATTGAAACCAGAGAGTACATTCATAATCATAGATACATCAGTAGCAATTGTCAAAGCATGGAAGAGATCCTAGTGGGTGCTGACTGATGTGAGGAGGATGTGCAGTCCAGTGGGAATAGCAATCCACCTTAAAAAGTGGAAAGGCACTCCACTGCAGCACAGAGGAAATTATCCTGAGTGATCCCAAAATGAGCCTTGAATCACAAAAGGGGAAGTACTGTATGATTTCATTTAGCTGAGTCACTACAGTTGTCAGGTTCATAGAGACAAGAAGCAGAATGGTGGCTGGGGAAATAGGACAAGGAGCAGTGTTCAATAGGCATAGGGAATCGATATTGTGATGAAAAGAGTTCTGTGGGAGACATGAAAGGTGCTTTCGGTGGCCTTGTTGTCACAGTGGTTATGAAGGTGGCGTCTGCTATGCATATTTTAACACAATTTAACCATTTTTACTCTAGATGTATGTATTAACTACATACATACAGACAGCCACAGGCAACTTCAAAAGTTTGTACTCCCTGTCATTAAAATCTGTTTTTCACATTTAGTACTTTATGTGAACGTGCTGTCAAAGTAGTATTACCTTGGCACACTTTGGCAAAATGTTAATTGGGAAATTAAACAAATTCTGTTCAAATTGTACCTCTTCTGTCTTCATATTTATTTTTCAGACCTCTTCAAGAACAACTGCCTAAAGCAGGAAAACAAGCTGTTGGACCTATTGAGATAGTAAGTAAAACCAGGACACAAGTGTGTGCATCAGAAAATTGTGGGAATTGACAATAGCATATGGAATGTGCTCATTTATTTGGTAGTTTACATCTTTTTTGTGAAAAAAAAAAGAAATAGAAAAGGATTCATCATAGTGTCTGCCACAGTCAGTGTTCTATTGCAGTGAAGGGATGCCATGACCAAGGCAACATTTATAAAAGAAAGCATTTAACTGGGACTTGCTTATGGTTTCAGAGGATCAGTCCATTATCTTCATGGCAGGGAGTATGACAGCAGGGATCATAGTGGCAGGCAGGTGTGGTGCTAGAGAAGTACTTCAGAACTACATCCTCCACAGGAAGAGAGAGGAAGAGACACTAGGTCTGGTTTGGGCTTTTGAAACCTCAAGACCCACCCCCAGTGATATACTTCCTCCAACAAGACCACACCTCCTAATCCTTCAACACTTTCAAGTAGTTCTACTCCCTGTGAGTAAGCATTCAAATATATGAGTCTACAAGTGTCATTATTCAAACCACCACAGTGACTTTCTAAAATGTTAAAATAAAAGAATCTCAAAGCTCCACAGTAAAAGATAAGAAAAACATGCAGTCTCTAAGCAATGATATCAGCTTTCAGCAGCATAAAGTTTGGGATGTGATGGGGATAAATGCTACACGAGAGTGCTCAATAGCATGGACAGTTTTGAGCGACTTTTACTATGTTTACACTTGGAAAAGTTCCAATATGTAACCATTAATTTATATTGTTAGTATAAAATTTCTTTTTTTCAAGTAGCCTCTCTAATGATTTTTTTTTATTCTTTCAGAACTTTGTAAATGCATACAACGAATTTTGATCAAATCCACCAATTCTCTCTTTCAGTTTTTTTTTCCCTATCCCATCCCATCACTGCCCCTTCTCTCCCTCATATGTCCTTTTATAAAAATCCACTGAGTCCACTTGGTGCTGCCAGTATGTGCATGGATATAGGGTCATGAATTGGAGCACTCATCATCCAGGAGCATCATGCTTGAAGAAAACTGACTCTTCCATTCCTGGAAGCCATCAGTTGCCAGTGGCTCCTGAGCTAGGGGTAGGATTTCATAGACATCTCCTAGTTCTGTGCTAGGAATTTTTCTGGTTTATTCTTTGCAGTTCTTGTGTATGCAGTCCCAACCACTGAGAGTTCATATGTGCCATAGCCTTGTCATGTCTATAAGATACTGCTTTAGTGGACTCATACATGCCCTTTGGATGTTTAATACTATATCCTTTTAGAACCTTTCTGCTTCCTCTTCCATCATGATCCCTGAGCCTTGGGTAGAGGACACCTAATGATTTAGGAGTTCCACTTAGAGCCAAACATTCCAGTCTCTCTTATCCTCAGCATATTTACCAATGGTGTGTTGCTATTTTAATTACCATATACTTTAAAAAAAAAGTTTCTCTGATGAGAGTTGAGAAATGCACTAATCAATGGATATAAATATAGAACTTTGGGGATAGTTTAATATTATATCAGTTTAGCAGAATTATAGTATTAGGCTCTACCCTAAAGTCTGCAACTAACCAAGCCATTAGATTTTTTTCCAGTTGACTGTACTATGCATGAATTATGTCTTATAGAACAGGTCTTAAATCCAATCAAAAAGTGGCTGGTTATGTCCATGATGTTTGTACCACTATTCTGCTATCAGACATATCTTGCCAAGACAGTTATTGTAACTCACAGAGTTTACAATTGAGTAAGATTGTTGATTACTTTTCTTCCTGTCTTAGTCAGGGTTTCTATTCCTGCACAAACATCATGACAAACATCAAGCAAGTTGGGAAGGAAAGGGTTTATTTAGCTTACTTCCACATTGCTATTGATCACCAGAGGAAGTCAGGACTGGAATTCAAGCAGGTCAGGAGGCAGGAGCTGACACAGAGGCCATGGAGGGATGTTCCTTACTGGCTTGGTTCTCCTGGCTTGCTCAACCTGCTCTCTTATAGAACTCAAGACTTCCAGCCCAGAGATGGCACCACCCACAAGGGGCCCTCCCCCCCTTGATCACTAATTGAGAAAATGCCCCACATCTGGGTCTCATGGAGGCACTTCCCCAACTGAAGCTCCCTTCTCTGTGATAACTGCAGCCTGTGTCAAGTTGACACACAAAACTAGTCAGTACACTTCCCCAGTAGTTGAAATAGAACCTTCTAACTGTGTAAACACCAGCCAGAAGTGATGAAGTTTTCAGTGAAGCAGAAAGCATTGAGTAGGGTTGGGGGTGGTGTGTGATAGGACAGGGTAGATGAGAAAATATTGAGAAAAATATAAGGGGATAATTAACTCTAAAAAGTTTTTAAAACATTATATAGACACCTACTACTGTAGAAACTTGTATGTATGTATGTATGTATGTATGTATGTATGTATTTATAAAAAGAGTTTAATGAAGTTACTACCCTACAATAAGGCAACAATGCCTCCCTGGGTGGCACAGGTTATAAAACAAAAAGTCTAGCACCTGGAATTTGGTGCCTCTTTTCATGTTATTGGCCACTGCGGTCCCATAAACCTCCCCCAAACATTACAAGATATTGGCACTGCTCTAAGTTTCCCTTTAGACCTTGATACTAAAATCTTATTGCTGAAGTCCACATACTTGAGTTATAGGACATGGAGCAGTCAAGCTGGTACAAAGAGTTTTTAAATAATTCTTATGTAAAGCTTGTATATAACAGAAAATATACCAACACGTATTTGGAATTATGTACAAAGAACACTGCCATGCATATCTTCTTAAACGTCTATCCAACACTAATCTCTTTGCTTAGTTGTCAGTGATATAGCAACTGTTATAGTTTGGTTTCTGTTGATGTGATAAACATCATGATGAAAAAGCAACTGGAAAGGAAAGGGTTTATTTTTGGTCTACATCTTATAGTCCATCATCAATGGAAGTCAGGGCAGGAGCTCAAAGCAGAAGCTTGAAGTAAAAACCAAGGAGAAATATCACTCACTGGATTGTTCGCAGACTCATTTCAACTGACTTATTTAAGAGCCCAGGCCCACCTGCCTAAGTATGGTAGTACTCACAGTTAACTGGGTCCTCCTACTGTTGTGTCATGAGCCCAGAAAGACCAAGTAGCCGAATCTAATGTAGATTAGAGTCTCTTTATTTAAGCTAGAGCTTAGGCTCCCCACTAACCTTGACACAGCAAGAAGGTGGAACCTTGAGCCTAGTTTTAAGCAAACATTTATAGAGACAAGAAAGGGGTATCTAGCCTAGTACACATCTGATTGGGGTGTCATTATGGCCTTTAACATAATTAGCTGATGCTGGGATCCAAACTATAAACTTAACTTCTGCTTTCCTCGTGCGATTTCCTGGTAGTTATTAGGCAAGGGCAGGCTTGTAACCTAGAAGTACAGATTTGTTGGGAAATAACTTGGAAACTAGTGCAAGACATTGAATTTGTTGGGGGAATAACCTGGGGATGCAGGTCTTGTTGGGGGATAGCCTGGAAATAGGTGCCAGCCTGTTAGCTAACTTGAGTTCGACCTTAGAGCAGATTCTCTAAGATGGAGTCTGAACCTTAAAAGATTTGGCCTCCCACTACATTAATCACCAGTTTTTTTTTTTAAAAAAAATGCCCCCATAGACATGCCCACAGGCCTGTCAGATTGAAACCATTGTTCAGTTGAGGTTTTTCTCTTCTCAGATTGTCAAGTTGACAATCAAAATCTGTCACAACAAAACACATCTGTTTCAAAAGTTAAAAATCAGAAAGTATCACAATGTGCATAACTTTACAAGACAACAGACCTGTAAATGCATGCACATGTAGACAACACTAATGTATTTAATAATGTTCAGATTTGTGGATGTGGTATGTGCATGTGTACATGTGTGTATGTGTGAATGTGTGTAAAATAATTATTATATAAGAGATTATGAATTCAAGAGGGACTTGGGAAGGGGAGAAAGGGTGAGAATTATGTAAATTAAATGTTTCCATACATAAAATTCTCAAATCTTTTTAATTTAAGAACAAGATAACACACTATGCTTGTGAAAAGCAGAAGAGTAGACACCCATGTATCATATGTAGTGCTGAAAAATGTTATGACAATTACTTAATAATTACTGCTGAGCTATTGCAATGAATGAACAAAAATACAGTTTGTATACACAAAATACTTATTAAGTCTGTTTGGTGTTATTCAGATCTAATGAATTTCAACATACATTACATTCCTTTTTTTATTGGTTATTTTATTTACTTGCATTTCATATGTTATCTGCCTTCTAGGTTTCCCCTTCACAAACCCCCTATCCCACCCTGTGTTCCCCCTGCTTCTATGAGGGTGCTTGCCCACCCACTCCCACCTCACCACACTAGCATTCTCCTATGCTGGAACATCAAGCTTTCACAGGAGCAAGGGCCTCCCGTCTCATTGAAGCCAGATAAGGCTCTCCTCTGCTACATATGTGACTGGAGCCATGAGTACCTCTGTGTGTGTTCTTTGGTTGGTGGTTTAGTCCCTGGGAGCTCTGCGGGTGGGGGGGTGCGGTCTGGTTGGTTGATACTGTTGTTGTTCCTATGAGGTTCTAATCATCCTCTCTCAGCAGGATGAAAACCCATGGCAAAAGTGTCATTCATGGTTTGATTTTGGATTGGTATTTTGGGGACTTGACACAAGATGAAACATTCAATGTTTGGCTTTCAGGCCTCCCATCTTACTACAAACATCCCTGTAAATAATTATTGACCCTTGTTTACAGATAGGCATTATTTGAGGGCAAATTTAATGTAAGAAACTGTAAATAAAAATGAAACATATAATTCACAACATTTTACCAGCTGGATTTTTACAGTTAGTGATGGTGATGCAATAATGTTCATGAAAAATGTGTTGATCAGCTTTTCATCAAGTCCTTAAAAATAAGTGAAAATAGAAGCTTTGGAATCACTCCCACATGGGATCTGAAGTATATTTTGATATAGTTTGAGATGTTTGGGCTAGTTTGTTTTACAGAACCTCCTCAAACCCTGATGTGAATCTTTAAGAGCTGACTGGGCTGGGCAGTGGTGGTGCACACCTTTAATCCCAGCACTTGGGAGGCAGAGGCAGAAGGATTTCTGAGTTCAAGGCCAGCCTGGTCTACAGAGTGAGTCCAGGACAGCCAAAGCTACAGAGAGAAACCCTGTCTCGGAAAAACAAAAACAAACAAACAAGAAAGCTGACTGGGTGCTTGTTTGATTTTTCCTAGAGAGAAAGGCACACCAATGGTTTTACAATTGATTTAATCTCATGATCTGTTTTGCTGACAGTTTTGTTTATGTTTTACAACAGTAACATTTCCACACTTTGTTTTCTCAGTTCCGTTTTGCTGATAATCTGGACATTGTCCTCATGACCCTGGGAATACTAGCATCCATGATAAATGGAGCCACTGTTCCTTTAATGTCCATGGTTTTAGGAGAAATAAGTGATCATTTTATTAATGGATGCCTAGTCCAAACTAACAGAAGTAAGTGCAAATTCTTTCTGTATTACTGGAGACTCAAACAAATTAAATATAGTAATCAGACATAGAGCTTATAGATTATTATAAAACAATATTTGTATAGCATGTACTTATCTATATTACTTGATACTAAATAACCAAGGTCTGTGTTAGATACCTTCAGAAAAATCACCAGTAAGATGTGTGTCTTGATATAGAACAGTGGTGGAGAGAAAGAAAAAATGAAAAGGAACAGAGAGGAGAGAAGGTGAGATGAAATAGGGGTAGAAAAGGAGAGAAAGAAAAGAAGAGAGAGGGAAGGGGGACAAGAAGAGATGAAGGGGAAAGGGAGAGGTGAGGGGAAGGAACTGGTTTACAGGACTGTGGGATCTGACAAGAGACAGCCAGTGCTGTAGCTAAAGTCCTAAGGCCGTTTATTGATTGTATATAAGAATCATCAGAGATCCTCTGCAGTTCATCTTGTCTCTAGAAATTTTAATAATGTTCTGAAAATAGTGGTGCATGTATCAGGACTTAATCGAAAGCATGGCTCATTTGCATCATTCCTCTATAATATCTCCTTATGAAGAAGAGATCAGACAGTTAGGTGTGACTAAACATTTTGGTTCACAAGCTTCTTGGAAGTCTTTACCTAGATGTGGACATATGTGGTATTCTTAGTCATAGTTCTTACTGAATTATGAAGGCAGCAAAGAACATGCAGGAAAGTATTTTGCTAATGTCAAGTATCCCAACAATAGCAGAGGAGAGGAGAGCCCTAGCAAAGAACTTGCAAACATGTTTTCATGCTACTGAGGTTGGTGAGCATCTTTCCTGAATCACATCCCTCACACTACTTCAAGGTGATATCCTTTAAGGTGGATTTAACTTAGTACATAATTCCAATGGTCTTTTAAGGGAGCATTTAACTTAGTATATAGTTCCAATGGTTCTCTTGTGCATGGATGTAGTAAGGATCTGCTGTGTTTTAATGGATATTTTAAATATAGTGATTCTTTTTTTAATATTTATTTATTATATTTATATGTGCACTGTGGTTGTCTTCAGACACACCAGAAGAGGGCATCTGATCCCACTACAGATGGTTGTGAGCCACTATGTGGTTGCTGGGAATTGAACTCAGGACCTCTAGAAGAGCAGTCAGTGCTCTTAACCCCTGAGCCATCTCTCCAGCCCCAAATATAGTAATTATATATTTTTATAGTAATTAATATTTATATAGATATTCCAAATTCAGTATCCCTATAAGCTATTTATTGCAACTGAGACAAATGTCTCATTAAAACCTGTATCATCTCTTAGACACTTACCTAGCTTTTGCAGTGTGCCTCCCTCTGTGCCCTACTTGACTTTAAATATATCACGCCTTTTCATTTTCTACTCCCTGGCTGATATTTCCCTTTTATCTGAGTGGAACTAACCCATTGCTTCTGTCTCCATACTTTCCTGAGTGATTGTTTCCTCCCAAAACATCTGAGATTTTTGTCATTTTAATGATATAAACAAAACAAAATTACATATGTGAGTAAAATTAAAAGTTTGTTCTTTATGAGGGTTGGAGAGAAAGTTTAGCAAGTAAACTCATGATGCTAATGTGGTATGTGTGTGTATGTGTGTGTGTGTGCATGTGTGTGTATGTGTATGCATGTGTGTGTGTGTCTGTGTGTCTGTGTGTACACATAATACCTATAACTCCATGCTGCAGGAACAGAAGCAGGGGATTATTAACAGCCTCCCTCCTTCAGTGAGAGAATATGTCTTAAAAGAAAAGTGTAGAGAGTGATCAAACAGGACACCTGACATGTTCCATGTAGGTAGGCACATACACCTATAAACACATGTATGGATACAACATAAAATGTGTATGCAAAAAAAAAAAAAAAGTCCAGGCAGGAAAGTGAGCCTGCAAAGAGATGAAAATGAAAACTCAGTTTAAACTGACTTCATCAACCTGGATCAGACTTCAGGGGATCTAATGCCAGGCAGTTCATTGTCAGCATATCTAAAACATGGTACAATTTGGAGAAAAGGATTTCCAGGTGACAATCATTCCAATTCCAGATGCACAATAAAGCTATAGTGTGACTAACTAGAAACTCCTTTACAAAGTATATATGACCATGAAGGTGGATTCTATGGCTAAAAATAAAGGTCTAGGGAAAGAGTCTGGGATAAACATTCTGTGGTAGTTAAGTCTACCTCTATAGTAAAAGATGGATGAAGATAGCAAAATGGTCACTGGGTCATTAATATCCACTTCCAGCTTTCCGGACAGGAAAACAGGTATTTTATCTCCTCCTTTGAGGAGGGGCCCCTATACGTTTAACATTCCTGGTTTCCCTAGTGATCTGTGGACAAAAAGACCTCTGTACTATCAACATATTTTAATGATATCAGCTAAATATTGTTGCACATATTGATTTATAAGTTTAGAACTTTTCAGAGTAGATATTTACTGATTGTCAACTCTGTCACAGTGAAGCAATGAGAAACCCAGCAGCCTAAGGCAGTCTTTTTAGGAGTATTCATTTTGTTTGAGGTACTCTATAACGGTTTGTCTTTTACTTGATGTCATGGTCTGAATGAGAGTTGCCCCCATAGACTTATGTATTTGAATCCTTGGTTCCCTGTTGGTAGAACTGTTTGAGAGAGATTGGGAGGTGTGGTCTTGTGGAAGGAAGTGGGTCACTGGAGGTGGGCTTTGAGTTTTCAAAAGCCCATGCCATTTCCAGTATCTCTTTCTTTCTCTCTCTCCCTCCCTCTCTTTCTTCCCTTCCTCTCCCTCATTCTCTCTCATCCTCCTCCCTTCTTCTCTCCCTTTCTTCCTCCCTCTCTCTCCCCATCCCTCCTTCCCTCCCTCCTTTTTCCCTCTACCATCTCTCTTTCTGCTTCATGCTTGTAGATCAGATGTGATCAACTCTGGCTCTAGCACCATGCCTGTTTGCCCGCTGCCATACTCTCCAACATGATGGTCATAGACTCTAACCCTCTGGAACCATGAATCTCAAACTAAATGTTTCCTTTTGTAAGTCATCATAGCAATGATGTCATGTCACAGCAATAAACATAAGACATTTGCTTTGGGTCAGAACAATTAGTGCACGTGTAATAGATGTTGCTGTGGTGCATTTTCTCAGTGTGGCAAAATACTTGACACAGGGTAAGTGAAGTGACTCAGTGAATCAAGGTACTTGCTGCTGAATCTGATGACCTAGATTTGTTCTCCAAGATCCACAGAGTAGAAGAAAAGAATTAACTTCTGTGAGTTGTATTCTTACCTACATACACACTAAACAAGCAAACAAATGTGATGTCAACAAATTAAAAAGAAGAAAGTTTTATTTCAGCTATTGGTTTGGAAGGCTTGGGCCCATGGTACAATGGCTCACTGCCATGGGCCTGTGTTAAAGCAGAGCATCATGGAGAATGGGTGTGGCAGAGTGCAGAGCAAAGCAAAAGTGCTTACCTCCTGGTAGATAAGAGGCAAACAAGCCTGAGCTGGTGGCCACCTCTTCTTTCTGCTTTTATCTCATGCTGGCCCCTGTTGAATGGCACTGCCTGCATTCTGGGTAGGCTTCCCCTTCAGCTGTTTCCCTTATGTCAATTGTCCCTGGAAAGGCCCTCACTGACTCACATAGAATGTGCTTTACTAGTTTCCCCAGCATTGTCAACCCAATCAAGATGTCAATCATGATTAACCATCACTATGGCAAATGTAAAAGCAGTTTAGATTCAGTTAAGTTTCTTGGATAGTATTGTTATATCATAAATTAAAGAGATGTTCAGGGGCTGAACAGGTGGCTCAATGGTTAAGAGCACTTGGTGGTTTTGCAGAGGATTTTATCCCAACACACCACAGTTCCAGGGAATCTGATGCCCTCTTCTGATCTCCATGGGCACCTGACAAACAAATGGAGCATGTACATAAATGCAGGCAATATGCCCATACACATAAAATAAAATTAAATGTTTAGAGAGATGTAGGAATATGAAGGGGTATTCTTTTAACATTTTAATGATAGTTACACTAATTATTTATGTTAATTTTCTGGAGGATAATAAAAGAGGATTATTTCCAACGAACAAAGTAAAAATAGTAATTCGCATTAATTAGAGATTCCTTTCTGTATAAACCTTGAACTTCTGCATTGGCTACTTCTATTGATATAATCTCAAATTGAGATTACACTATTTCTATGCCTGTGTGATAATATTTTAGAAAGAGTATTATCTTTAGTAGCTGGGTTAAATCTTAGTTAACATTTCTATTAAGATTTATTATCTGTATTCTTTCTGCATCAATTTTAATTTCTGAAGTGGCTAGTTAAAATTATGTATCATGATTCCATAAATGGCATGAGGAAGATAACTATTCATATATAAATAAATTCACAGACATTATTAAATGAGATATAAGAGATTAAGAACATTAAAGCCTGCAGTTTTTTCCAAATGTTTATTACAGAGGTTTATTAAAGAAAATTGTAACATTAGGTACTGTCTTTGGTTTTGTATTGTTGTAAGTCAGGACTTTGGATATTGTTAATAGTAGGTGATATTTTTCTAGAAGACACAAAGAAAATCTTGCATCAAAAACTCATAAGCAAAGATTGTTTGAAACAGTTTTGTTACTAGTTCCCTTGGTGATAACCACCTATATTTCAATTAATATTTGTGCCCATTTTTTGCCATAACAACTTTTAGAACTTCCTCATATATGCTTGCATTTCTTGAACTGTCTAAGTTACTCTTGAAGATATGTTGAATTTAATTCTAAAATGCATAACGTTGGGCAGAAAATGGGACTTTGTTGCTGTAACTCTCTTTTGGCTGTCAGCTGATTGTTAAAGGTATCCTAGAGAATTCTTTCTAGGTGTGAGCAATGAAGTCAGTGTTGCCTTTTAGCTTTTATGGTGGGGGAAACATTCTTAAGAGAAGAGATAATTCTTGCAAGTTCTCCTTTAAAGACATAGGCAGCAAGGAATCATGATTCCCAAGGCATTGATTCCATTTTCTATAAAAGCAAGCAAGCAAACAAAAATTGTGTATTTGGTTAGGAGGGAAAATTATGAAACATTTTGGGTACCTATTAATTAATTTCCTTTATAATTTAAAAAAACAAATTTTTTTTCAGCTAAATATCAGAACTGTTCTCAGTCTCAAGAAAAGCTGAATGAGGATATCGTTATGTAAGTCCAAATGAATTAAGTTCCTACTTCTTACATGGTGCTTTATGCAATACTTGTAGGAAAGAACTAAAAACCTTAATTATTTATATTATGCATGATTAAAGTAAATTTGTGCTTTTCTTCTATTCCATATATAGTAAAATTAGTACATAATTTTCCCATCTATCTAAAGGGTACAAGTCTGGGGAGATGGCTCATTCAGTAAAATGCTCACTGTGCAAGTGTGAGGACCTGAGTTCAGATCTCCAGCACCTAGACAAAGCCAGGCACCCAGCACTGGGGAGAGGACAGAGGATTCCTGGAGTTCATGAGCAAGACAGGGTAGTGAAATCAGAAAGCTCCTGTTTATGAAAAGACTGGCCTCAAATATAAGACAGAGGTCAAGGAAAAAGTAATGCTGATCTTTGCATACATGTGTGAATATATATATATATATATATATATATATATATATATATATACATATCACATAAAGATTGGAAAAATAAAAGGTGTATAGTTATCTCTTCTGAGTTCTCTGAGTTGTAATTGACAAAATTGCCACCAACCCAAAAGCTGTGAGGATCTGTGATTTTATGCCAGTTTTGTTCCTAGAACTGAAAGAACATCTCTTAGAGGATAGAGGATTCTTTTTACTTTTCTAAAAATTGTTTTTATTTCCAACCATTATACGAAAATGCTACTTAATAGATTTTAAATTTGTAAAGATGTGCTAATGATAAAATTTACTAGAAGAGCTTATCATGTGTGTACTGGCTGGTTTTGTGTGTCAACTTGACAGAGAAGGGAGCTTCAGTTGGGGAAGTGCCTCCATGAGATCCAGCTGTGCGGCATTTTCTCAATTACTGATCAAAGGGGGTGGGGGTGAAGGCCCCTTGTGGGTGGTGCCATTTCTAGGCTGGAAGTCTTGAGTTCTGTAAGAGAGCAGGCTGAGCAAGCCAGGGGAAGCAAGCCAGTAAGGAACATCACTCCATGGCCTCTGAATCAGCTCCTGCTTCCTGACCTGCTTGAGTTCCAGTCCTGACTTCCTTTGGTGATAAACAGCAATGTGGAAGTAACCTTTCCTCCCTAACTTGCTTTTTGGTCATGATGTTTGTGCAGGAATAGAAACCCTGACTAAGACAATGTGTAAGGCCTTAGGTTTGATCCTCAGCATCATAAAAAGAAAAAAGGAAGGAGAGAAGGTACATGAATTAAATGAATACAGTGAAGTAAATAATTTTGAAAATAAAATTTTAAAAAATAATAAAGATTAATTGAGACTAAATTCCATCCAGATTAACAATCTCAAAGTCTAAATAATAAAAAAAAATTATAAAGGCATTCAGTTTTGTAAATTATGAGGTAACACTAGACTTGACTTTATTACCTGGCACATGCTGAGTTAAATGTTCTGTATTTACTGGTCTCTTCATATTTTTCTCACTAAAAATTTCAAAGTCTTCAAACAGACCAGAATGATATCTAGTATTTTCTTCTGTGCCTTAGCTCTGTTTACTTGCTTTGGTTAAAATAGGATCTGTATTACTGAGACTTAGAACTCTCCATGGAACTTAAGCTGGCCTTGAACTCATGATCCTCCTTCTTTAACCTCCATCCAAGGGCCAAGTTATGAAAATATGCCACTATGCACTGTCTAGTACGTTAGCCACAGCCACATGTACCTACAGAGACACAAACTAATTGAAGTTAAGTAAATTCTAAATTCACTTCCTCAATCTGCATCATTTTTCATGGATTCTGTGAGTCATCTGTCTGTGGGCACACTTGCAGACCTGGTCTGTGAAGTACACATTTTTAAAACTGTACCATTGTCTTATGATTGAGCTAAGAGAGATCTTGTAAATTCTGGATGTATATTCTTTCTGAGATTTGATAGATAACTGTTTTCTTGCAGCACGTGGCTACTCTTCATTTACTTAAATGGCTCTTTTGAAGTACAAATGTTTTACATTTTGATGAATTTAAATTAATTGACTTTCTTAAGATTGTGATTTTGAATTTAAAAATTGTTTGAGCAATCAAGAGAGTTACTATTTTCTTCGATAAGTTTTTATGGGTTAGCCCTTACCTGTAGTCCTGTGTCCATTTCCAGTTAATTTATGACTAAGGAAGGTTCTAACCTCATCTTTCTCACACTTGACCTAGCACTTTGTGAAAGACAAGACTGTGCTTTCTCAGCCACACTGCTTGGCACTTTTGTTAAAAGCCAACTTTCTGTAACTTAAGGGTTAAGTTCTAGCTTCTGAATTATAGATGCATCTATCTTTATGCTAGTACATACCTTTTTAACTACAGTATCTTTTTAGTTAATAAGTAAATAAAATCAGAAATTAAGTCCCAGAACAATTTCCTTTTTTAGGTTATCCTGGCTGTTCTGAGTCCTACCCTCCTACATTCATTTTAGGACCCCCATAGTGGTTTTGCTCACCCTATTTGCTAGAATTACTGCCTGAAAACTATAGCTTTCAAATTTACATCTCCAGCTTAGTGACTTTTGTAACCCTTCAATTTTCAGACTAGCATTTCAGCATATTTAACATGTAGAAACCAGAACGCTTGGTAGTGTCTGAAAAATCTGTCCTATTCCCAGCCCCCCATGTCTGTGAAGAGCATTCTGCTGACCCCATTGGTCAGCCAAAAGCCAGGCAGTCATCCTGCTTCTGTTCCTTGTATCCTATTCTGTTGGTAACTTTGTTAGGAAGGGTATGTTGAACAATGATTGCCTTATTGTTATAAACACAAAATACAAAGAAACGAAAAGCACTGAGAAATCAAAACGCCTGTGTCATAGTAAAGAGATCAGCAGAAAGATCAAAAACCCAGGTGATAGCAGATGCTGGCCAGGTTGTGGAGAAAGATGAACACTCCTTCATTGCTGGTGGGATTGCAAGCTGGTACAACCACTCTGGAAATCAGTTTGGTGGTTCCTCAGGAAATTGGACATAGTACTATCTAAGGACCCAGCATATACCCAGAAGATGTTCCAACATGTAATAAGGACACATGCTCCACTATGTTCATAGCAGCTGTATTTACAATAGCCAGAAGCTGGAAAGAATCCAGATGTCCTTCAACAGAGGAATGGATAGAAAAAATGTGGTAATTTACATAATGGAGTACTACTCAGCTATTAAGAACAATGAATTTATGAAATTCTTAGGGAAATGGATGGATCTGGAGAATATCATCCTGAGTGAGGTGACCCAATCACAAAAGAGCACACATGGTATGCACTCACTGATAAGCAGATATTAGCCCAGAAGCTTGGAATATCCAAGATACAATCCAGAAACCACAAGAAACTAAAGAAGAAGGAAGACCAAAATGTGAATACTTTGATCCTTCTTAGAAGGGGGAACAAAATACCCATGGAAGGAGTTGCAGAGACAAACTCTGGAGCAGAGACTGAAGGAAGGACAATCCATAGACTGCCCCACCTGGGAATCATTCCCATATACAATCACCAAACCCAGACACTATTGTCGATGCTAGCAAGTGCTGGATGACAGGAGCCTGATATAGCTGTCTCCTGAGAGGCTCTGACAATACCCAACTAATACAGAAGTGGAGGTTCACAGCCTCCATTGGACTGAGCACAGGGTCCTCAGTGAAGGAGCTAGAGAAAGGACCCAAGGAGCTAAAGGGGTTTGCAGCCTCTTAGGGCGAACAACAATATCAACTAATCAGTACCCTCAGAGCTCCCAGGGACTAAACCACCAACCAAAGAGTGCACATGGTGGGACTCATGGCCCCAGCTGCATATGTAGGAAAGGATGGCCTAGTTGGTCATCCATGGGAGGCGAGGCCCTTGGTCCTGTGAAGTTTCTATGCCCCAGTGTAAGGGAACGCCAGGTCCAGGAAGCGGGAGAGGGTAGGTTGTAAGCAGGGAAAGGGAGGAAGGAATAGAGTTTTCAGAGAGTAAACTGGGAAAGGAGATATCATTTGAAATGCAAATAAAGAAAATATCTAATAAAAAATAAATTTAAAAATCAAGATTTATTTATTAAGAGAGAGAGAGAGACAGAGACAGAGAGACAGAGAGAGATCGATCAGCAGGATCAATCTGGTTCAGGGAGGGTGCTACAGATGAGAATCCACATAAAGAGAGTTTCACCATGGCACCAGAGACCCATCAGGGAGAGCAGATTCTCCCTCCCTGAGAGGGATCATGAGGGGCACTGAGCTTAAGGGTGGGTGTGCAGGCTGGCAGTCAAGATGGCGGATATATTCTCAAGGTACATGGAATTTAATGGGGCAGAAACAGAGTGGGGAAGGGTTGTTTTTTCTTTACAGGCTTATGGTAATCTTTATAACAAAGAGGACTATTTGCCTGAAGGTCCCATTCTTCTGACAATTTGTATTTCCAAAATATAACTAGACTAATATATGCACTTTTAAAAAATTTTTCTCTCTCTCTTTTTTCTTTCTTTCTTTCTTCCTTTCTTATTTTATTTAATGTGTATATGAATTTTTCTGTGTGTGTGTATATGCATGTGTCACTACAAACATGTTTAAGTCAAAGGACATCCTGTGGTAATCAGTTCTCTCCTATAATGTAAGCTCCAGGAATCCAACTCAGGTCATCAGGCTCAGTAGCCAGTACTTTTACCATTTCTCTCTGTCTTTATAGTTTAGATGCCACAGTTCTCATCTAAGTCCTTATCTTTTTCCCATGGTGCATTGCAGTGACTTCCTGGTTCCATTGCTGTCATCATGTCTACCAATTCTTCACCGAGGCCAGAATGGTCTTTTGCACAGTTTACCATGTAGGGCCATCCTGTGCATGGCTGTTCTGATGATCCTTCAGTTCCCTTGGAATAAAATGAAACGAGTACACAGTCTCTAAACACCCGTGCTATGCAACATTCTCCTGCCTTATCAACTAAACATGTTCTTGGACCATCCCAGGAAAGGACATTCCCTAGAACGTTCTTTGTAATATGTATATGTATATCTATGTATATATGTATATATATTTGCTATATATATGCTATATGTGTTTATGTATATTTATATATTTGTATACATTTAGATTTATATAAATATATTTTTATATATTTAGGTAAACTTATATTTATATATTTATATATTTATATGTAAATATATTTACATTGATTTATTTAGCAAGATGGGATTACTTATTTGCCATGCCACATGTATGGAGGTCAGAGGTCAGTTCATGGGAATCCAGTTCTTTCCTTCTACCATATGGGTTCCAAGGGATCAAACTCAGGTTGTCAGCCAGGCTTTACTCACTAAGTTATCTCACTAGCTCCTCTCTCCAGTTTTTAACAATTAACTCTGTTTTGCAATTTAGATCTCAGTCATAGTATTAATTCCTCAAAGAAACTTTTCTTAAACACTTTATTATTTGTGTTAGTTCTTCTAACTTATGCTTTCCACTAATTATTCTGAGGCCTATCCCCCGTTAACACCACTTAAGTACACTTGAAATTCTTTCTCTTTGTGTCTTGTCTATCTCTCCATCAGAATATTTCTTTAGAACCTAACATAGTGCATTCCCTACATGTGGTTATTAAATGACCCTGTTTCTTACCTGTCCTCCTAGTTAGGTGTTAAAACTACTTTCAGTTATTCTTCTGTATTATTATGAGTTCTAAAATGACAACCCACAAAGTTTAACTTTTGTACATATTAGCTTAATGTAAATTCCTTACATTGGATTTTAGAATATGTGGTATTTCCTCTGTCAGTTATTTACAAATAGGAACATTTTTCCCCTCCTGTTCACCTGCACCTATCTTAGTTACCTCAATGTAATTTTCCCACCTGAAGGTATTATAAATACTAAAAGAAGATAGAATAAACATGTTTTAAAGTACTAATTTCTACTAATAATGTCAAAGATATGATCTGGATGTCTTAAGGGAAATTTCAGAATACTATTTAATATTTGCTCATTCTGTCATGGGTGATTTCTATATTCCAAAATAAATTTTACCAAATAATTGTATTTCTTTTCTATTTTGGGTAGCATTGCTCATGATAGTTTTTGCTTTGTTTGTCTTACTTGGGGGAAAGCTGTGTTCCTGCCTAATGTTCAGTCATCTTCCCTCAGGTTGACTCTATATTATACTGGAATAGGAGCAGCTGCCCTCGTTTTTGGCTACATGCAGATTTCCTTCTGGGTCATAACTGCGGACCGGCAAACCACAAGAATCCGAAAACAGTTTTTTCATTCAATTTTGGCACAAGATATCAGCTGGTTTGATGGCAGTGACATCTGTGAACTTAACACCCGCATGACTGGGTAAGGGGAGGAAAAGGGTCTGTGTGGCCTTGGTGCGGACATACAGTCTGTGTGTAACTGAACCACTGGAACTTCTCTGTTGCAGTGACATCAACAAACTCTGTGATGGTATTGGAGATAAGATCCCTCTGATGTTTCAGAACTTATCTGGGTTTTCTATTGGCCTGGTGATAAGCTTGATAAAGAGTTGGAAACTCTCCCTGATGGTTCTGTCTACATCTCCTCTCATAATGGCTTCATCAGCACTGTGCTCTAGGGTAAGCAAGTTAGTCCTGGTCCTGGCAGCAGAAGAAGGAACACAATGGTAACCAAATCTGCAAAAGAGAGAGGGGTACTTCTGTTTATTCTGCATGTCCCAGATATAAGACAGTTTACCAGTCTCCAATCTTTTAACCAATAATCACCTTTATGTCTTTAAATTACATAGTTAACATTTGATTGTTCATTAATATCTTACTAACAGAAAAAAATAGCCTAGTACTGCTTCAAATGATAACACAGATAGAGGATGATGACATTACACATTGGACATTTAGCTGTTGCAGGAAGAGCCTTGTATATTCTAAATCCCCCCAATGAAGGCATTGTAGTTCACTGTACTGGGTAGAACAAAAGGGAAAGATCCTCAAGTAACACCTTTAAAGTGCTGTTTGATAGTGGTCTCCTCAAATTTACATTGTACATGCCTTTAAATGATTCAGAAAATATGTTAACATCTAAGTAAACCTGATTCAGCTCTTTAAACAAATTTCTATTTGCATTCTCAATTGCATTCTGAGAAGTATTCTAGTGTATATACCATGAGATAATAATCTTGTTTACAATCTGGTGAAAAGTGAGTGAGTGAGTGTGTGTGTGTGTGTGTGTGTACTCATCCTCCGGAAGCCCAAATATCCCTAATATCTCCTCATATCTCAAAATCATATCTCCTCAGTTGTCCAGTGTGTGTGCCCAACACATCAAAGGCATTGTGCTTTTAATTTTGTAATACTCAATTTTCAAGAATAAAATCCATAAAATTTCCTGGTTCACTTGCTATCAGGATAATACAAGTTCATTCAAAGATTTCTAGCAATAAAAATATTCTGTAGTTGACTGTTTTCTTAAAAGGAAGTTTGGGTATTTAGACAACAGATCTTTTTTAAAGTTTTCTACTAGCATTTATCAATTGTACATAACAATGAGATTCATTCATACCGGTATAAAATGTAGTTTATCACATTCTCCCCATTGCCTTTCTTGTTGCTCCACCCACTCTCACTCTCCTTCTCTTCCTCTTCTGGACTAATCACCCTTCTCCTTTCATGTCTTTTGTGCCTGTGACAATATGTTTCAATAGGTTATTCACAGGCATGTGAGTGAGTGGTTGCTTAGAGGAACACAGACAACAAGCAAAGGCTATCCCACTGAAGAACATTAGACAGCAGGTCTATAATAGTCTGGCTTCTCATGTTAACCTTGTACTCCTCATCTTTATGTCAAGCTTGCATGAAATGAGAATCACTCAATAGGAGGGGGAAAAAAGCCCATAATATGTTACTAAGAGCAGAACCTTATCCTCTCATGCACAAAATGGACAGAAGTTGTAAAGGAACAGCAGAGGGAATCTAAGTCCCATTGCTATATTAACTGAAGGGAAAGCAAGTGAGACGGTTAGGGTTCCCCCACAAATGACTAGAGTCATTAGGGTGCGTGATCTTCTTCAATTCAGTTTAACTTGGCAAGCATTTGCTAAATATTTAATATGTACAAGGCTTAGTACAATGTGGTGTTGCCCTCCAGTGATCTACTGTGGAGTTATCTTTGCTAAGTAAACTCAGAAAATGATTTGCTGTTCTGGCTAGTTTTATATCAACTTGATACAAGCTAGAGTTATCAGAGAGGAAGGAGCATCAACTGAGAAAATGCTCCATTAAATCCAGCTTTAAGGCACTTTCTTAATTAGTGATCAATGGGGAGGACCATCCCACTGTGGATGGTGCCACCCCTGTGCTGGTTGTCCTGGGTTCTATAAGAAAGCAGACTGGCAAGCCAGTAAGCTGCACCCTTCCATGGACTCTGCATGAGCTCCTGCCCCCAGGTTCCTGCCCTGTGTGAGTTCCTGCCCTCATTGCTTTTGATGATAAACTGTTATACAGAACTATGAACAAAATAAAGCCTTTCCTCTCTGAGTTGGTTACGGCCATGGTATTCCATCCCAGCAATAGTAACCCTAACTGATATATTAATTAGTATTCAGTTTATGCCATCCCGTGACATCACCAGCCACACAAGCTTCTTCTACACCAAATCAACTCCAGTTGTATAGAATGTACTTTGATATTTTGGAAACAAATGGTTTGTTACATGAGTAGGCAAGACAAGACTCCCAGCTTGATGTGGTACTGTTGTTTTTCCCTTTCACGGAACTGTTTTACTAATAAAACTCCAAGGGATTGACAAATGGATTATAATAAGGAAAGGGGTACCTACTACTTCAGATTTTTTAAGAAGTAAGATAATCCCACCTACTATCCACAACAGTAATGATTTCCTTTTTTCTTTTTAAGTCTGACCTTTGAGTGTTGAAAGATCAAACATTTACTGACCATATTCCAGCATATATGAATAGTAATGGTTTCAGGACCATTCTTTATTTATAAGAGAAGTAAAGTTCCTCTTCCTGCCATAGTCCTGTGACCTAACTCCCCTGAATCCTTCCTTTTGTGCATAATTACAAATCAATTCAAGTCAGGCTCAATAATTTTCAATGTTCTTGAGACAAATAATGTTTAAGTCAAATATTCCACCATTGTACCAGTAAAAATACCCACATCTGAAAGAAGCTTTTAAAATACAGAAAATTCAGTGAAGCTTCACTGGTAGAAGAAAAATTCAGATAAGAATTTAGATGCTAGGTAATGAGAAGCTACTTGGATTTCAAATTATGTGAGAGTTAAGCGCTTTGTAAAGTCTCATTCTTTCTGGTTTTCTATTGGTTAATTTCCTAGCTTCCTTTACTGCTGCTGTGAAAATCTACTCTGGCAAGGGCAACTTGGGAAAGGAAGGGTTTGTTTTAGCTCATAGTTCCAGGATACAGTCCATCACAGCAGAGAAGTCAAGAGCAGAGAGAGAAAAAAAAAAATGTGTGCATGCAATGTATTCAGCTCTCTTCTATCCTATACAACTCAGCATCTCCTACCAGAAGAATCAGTCCACCAGTAATGGGTAGGTTTCCCCACCTCAATTAATATAATCAAGACAATGCTCAACAAATATTCTCACAGACCAGGCTGATCTAATTCTAGATATGTTGAACTGACAACTAAAACTATGAGAGTCAGTTTTGTGATGTTGTGGCACAAATAACAAGCATAAAGTTTTATTTTGTTCCTGCCCTGACAGGGTCAGGTATTATGGTGCTGAGGTAGGACACAGTGTCAGACAAAGGTCAAAGGCTGATGACCCCAGGCTTTTAACTCTCTCTTACTGTTCTGGGGACTACAAGCTGATGGCTTCTGGCAATTTGGGGTTCATAATCTGTTTTAATCCACCTTGACAGGAAAGGTAGAGAGTGAGCCAGTGGTGGATGAAGAGTGTGACTGGACTTCCCATCTCCAAACACCAGGAAGTAGAGAAAGAGAGTAAAGCCAGAAGTGAACTATAACCCACCTGTAATAGCCTATGTCCATCAGCTAGAACCCATTCCTGAAGGTCCCATAGACTCCCCAAAAATGATACCACCAGCTGAACCAGCCTCTGAGGAACATTTCAAATCATAGTGGATTCATTCTAACAGTGGCTGTGCTTATTGCAGATGGTTATCTCATTGACCAGTAAGGAGCTGGATGCCTATTCCAAAGCTGGGGCTGTGGCTGAAGAAGCCTTGTCATCAATCCAAACGGTCACAGCTTTTGGAGCCCAAGAGAAAGAAATTCAAAGGTCTGTCCCTTTAGTTATGATAAAAAGACACTTGGTTCTGTTTTCTTCAAAGGCTACTACTACTTGGTGTTTTGCTTTGCAAGGTATACACAGCATTTAAAGGACGCAAAGGACGCTGGCATAAAGAGGGCTATAGCTTCAAAGCTGTCTCTTGGAGCTGTCTACTTCTTTATGAATGGAGCCTATGGACTGGCTTTTTGGTATGGAACCTCCTTGATTTTTGGTGGAGAGCCTGGTTACACCATCGGGACTATTCTTGCTGTAAGTCTTATTTGGAAACAAAGATAGCAGGCTTAGATCATCTTTCCTTACCTAGAATTTTGTTTTGTTTTGTTTTAAGATATTTTCTTTATTTACATTTCAAATATTATCCCCTTTCTCGGTTTCTCCTCCAAAAACCCCCTATCCCATCCCTCCTCCCCCTCCTCACCAACCTACCCACTCCTGATTCTCTGTCCTGGCATTCCCCTACACTGGGGCATAAAGCTTTCACAGGATCAAGGGCCTCTCCTCCCATTGATTACCTAGGCCATCCTCTGCTACATATGCAGCTGGAGCCATCTGTCTCTCTATGTATACTCTTTGGTTGGTGGTTTAGTCCCTGGGAGCTCTGGGGGTATGGGTTGGTTCATATTGTTGTTCCTCCTCTGGGGCTCCAAACCCCTTCAGCTTCTTGAGTTCTTTCTCTAGCTCCTCCATTGGGGACTCTGTGCTCAGTCCAATGGATGTCTCAGAGCACCCACCTCTATACTTGTCGGGCACTGGTAGAGCCTCTCAGGAGACAGCTATATCAGGCTCCTATCAGCAAGCATTTTTTCGTATCCACAATAGTGTCTGGGTTTGGTGACTGTATATGGGATGGATCCCCAGGTGGGGCAGTCTCTGGATGGCCTTTCCTTTACTCTCTGCTCCAAAATTTACTTTGAATGAGGATGATTACCTTCTCATGATTTGCATGTACTTTTAAATTCTAATATGTGTGCTTGTGTGTGTGTGTGTGTGTGT
>JADRCD010198860.1:0-11485 GCA_019843815.1 Montemys delectorum | reverse complement strand
GTTTTGAATTGCATTTCCCTGATGACTAAGGATGTTGAACATTTCTTCAGGTGCTTCTCAGCCATTCAGTATTCCTCAGTTGAGAATTCTTTGTTTAGCTCTGTACCTCATTTTTTAATAGGGTTATTTGCTTCTCTGGAGTCTAACTTCTTGAGTTATTTATATATATTGGATATTAGCCCTCTATCAGATATAGGGTTGGTAAAGATCTTTTCCCAACTTGTTGCCATTTTGTCCTATCCACAGTGTCTTTTGTCTTTCAGAAGCTTTGCAATTTTATGAGGTCCCGTTTGTCAATTCTTGATCTTAGAGCATAAGCTATTGGTGTTCTGTTCTGGAAATTTTCCTCTGTGCTTATGTGCTTGGGGCTCTTCCCAACTTTATTTTTTATTAGTTTCAGTGTACTTGGTTTGATGTGGATGTCCTTGATCCACTTGGACTTGAGCTTTGTATAAGGAGATAGGAATGGATCGATTTGCGTTCTTCTACATGCTAACCCACCAGTTGAGCCAGCACCATTTGTTGAAAATGCTGTCTTTTTTCCACTTTATGGTTTTTGCTCCTTTGTCAAAGACCAAGTGGCCATATGTTTGTGGGTTCATTTCTAGGTCTTCAATTCTACTCCACTAATCTACCTGCCTGTCACTGTACCAATACCATGCAGTTTTTAATCACAATTTCAATCTTCTGAGGTCTTCTTAAATTTCCTTCTTCAGAGACTTGAAGATTTTGTCAAACAGATCTTTTACTTGCTTAGTTAGAGTCACACCAAGGTATTTTATATTATTTGTGACTATTGTGAAGGGTGTTGTTTCCCTAATTTCTTTCTCAGCCTGTTTATTCTTTGTGTAGAAGGCGGCCTCTGATTGCTTGAGTTAGTTTTATATCCAGCTGCTTTGCTGAAGTTGTTTAGGAGCTCTCTGGTGGAATTTTTGAGGTCACTTAAGTATACTATCATATCATCAGCAAATAGTGATACTTTGACTTCTTCCTTTCCAATTCATATCCCTTTGATCTCCTTTTGTTGTCTAGCTGCTCTGGCTAGGAATTTAAGTACAATATTGAATAGGTAGTGAGAGAGTGGGCAGCCTTGTCTAGTCCCTGATTTTACTGGGATTGCTTCAAGTTTCTCTCCATTTAGTTTGATGTTGACTACTGGTTTTCTGTATATTGCTTTACTATGTTTAAGTATCTGCCTTGAATTCCTGATCTTTCCAAGACTTTTATCATGAAGGGATGTTGGATTTTGTCAAATGCTTTCTCTGCATCTAGTGAGATGATCATATGGTTTTTTTTCTTTGGGTTTGTTTATATAGCGCATTGCTTTGATGGATTTCCATATATTGAACCATCCCTGCATCCCTTGATGAAGCCTACTTGATCATGATGAATGTTTGTTTTATGTTTTCTTAGATTTGGCTTGCAAGAATTGTATTGAGTATTTTTGCATCGATATTCATAAAGGAAATTAGTCTGAAGTTTTCTTTCTTTTTTAGGTCTTTCTGTGGTTTAGGTATAAGAGTAATTATGCCTTCATAGAATGAATTTGGTAGAGTACCTTCTGTTTCAATTTTGTGTAATAGTTTGAGGAGTATTGGTGTTAGGTCTTCTTTGAAAGTCTGATAAAATTCTGCACTAAAGCCATCTGGCCTGGGCTCTTTTTGTTTGGGAGACTATTAATGACTATTTCTATTTCATTAGCAGATATGGGACTGTTTGGATCATTGACCTGATCTTGATTTAACTATGGTAGAAAATTGTCCATTTCATTCAGGTTCTCAAGTTTTGTTGAGTATAGTCTTTTGTAGTAGGATCTCATGATTTTTTGGATTTCCTCAGTTTCTGTTGTTATGTCTCCCTTTTCATTTCTGATCTTGTTAATTAGGATACTGTCTCTGTACCCTCTAGTTAGTCTGGCTAAGAGTTTATCTATTTTGTTGATTTTTCTCAAAGAACCAGCTCCTGGTTTGGTTGATTCTTTGTATAACTCTTTTTGTTTGATTATTTCCTGCCTTCGACACCTCTTGGGTGAATTTGCTTCTTTTTGTTCTAGAGATTTTAGATGTTCTGTCAAATTGCTGGTGTATTGTCTCTCCAGTTTCTTTCTGGAGGCACTTAAAGCTATTAGTTTTCTTCTTAGTACCACTTTCATTGTGTCCTATAAGTTTGAGTATGTTGTGGCTTCATTTTCATTAAACTCTAGAAAGTCTTTAATTTCTTTCTTCATTTCTTTCTTGACCAATTTATCATTGAGTAGAGTGTTGTTAAGCTTCCACGTGTATGTGGGCATTTTATTGTTTATGATTTTATGAGAAGCAGCTTTACTCCATGGTGATCTGATAAGATACAAGGAATTATTTCAATCTCCTCATATCTGTTGAGGCCTGTTTTGAGGCCATTTATATGGTGAATTTTGGAGAAGGTATCATAAGGTGCCGAGAAGAAGGTATATCCTTTTGTTTTAGGATAAAAAGATCTATAGATATCTGTTAAATCTATCTGTTTCATAACTTCTGTTAGTCTCACTGTGTCTTTGTTTAGTTTCTGTTTCCATGATGTGTTCATTGCAGAGAGTGTGGTGTTGAAATCTCCCACTACTATTGTGTGTGGTACAATGTGTACTTTGAGCTTTAGTAAAGTTTCTTTTATGAATGTAGATGACCTTTCATCTGGAGCATAGAGATTCAGAATTGAGAGTACATCTTGGTAGATCATACCTTTGATGAGTATGAAGTGTCCCTCCTTATCTTTTTTGATCACTTTAGGGTATAAGTCAATTTTATTTGGTAATAGAATGGCTACTCCAGCTTTCTTCTTGGAGCCATTGGCTTGTAAAATTGTTTTCCAGCCTTTTATTCTGAGGTAGTGTCTGTCTTTGTCACTCAGGGTAGTTTCTTGTATGCAACAAAATGTTGGGTCCTGTTTACATACCCAATCTGATAGTCTATGTCTTTTTATTGGGGAATTGAGTCCACTGATATTAATAGATATTAAGGAAAAGTAATTGTTGCTTCCTGTTATTTTTGTTATTAGAGTTGGAATTCCATTCATGTAGCTATCTTCTTTTAGTTTTGTTGGAAGATTTCTTTTTTGCTTTTTCAGGGTTGTAGTTCCCCTCATGTTGGAGTTTTCTATTTATTACCCTGTGAAGTGCTGGATTCGTGGAAATATGTTGTGTAAGTTTGGTTTTGTCATGGATTACTTTGGTTTCTCCATCTATGGTAATCGAGAGGGTTGCTGGGTATAGTAGTCTGGACTGGCATTTGTCTTCTCTTAGGGTCTGTATGATATCAACTCAGGATCTTCTGGCTTCCATATTCTCTGTCGAGAAGTCTAGTGTAATTCTGATAGGTCTGCCTTTATATGTTACTTGACCTTTTTCCCTTACTGCTTTTAATATTCTTTATTTATTTTGTGCATTTGGTGTTTTGACTATTATGTGGTGGGAGGAATTTCTTTTCTGGTCTAGTCTATTTGGAGTTCTATAGGCTTCTTGTATGTTCATGGGCATCTCTTTCTTTAGGTTAGGGAAGTTTTCTTCTATAATTTTGTTGAAGATATTTATTGGCCCTTTAAGTTGGAAGTTTTTACTCTCTTCTATACCTATTATCCTTAGGTTTGGTCTTCTAATTGTGTCCTGTCTTTCCTGGATGCTTTGGGTTAGTAAGTTTTTGCATTTTGTGTTTTCTGTGACTGTTGTTTCTATGATATCTTCTGCACTTGAGATTCTCTCTTCTATCTCTTGTATTCTGTTGGTGATATTTGCATCTATGGTTCCTGACTTCTTTCCTAGGAATTCTATCTCCAGAGTTGTCTCTGTTTGTCATTTCTTAATTGTTTCTACTTCCATTTTTAGGTCCTGGATGGTTTTGTTCAATTCCTTCACCTGTTTGGTTGTGCTTTCCTGTAATTCTTTAAGGGATTTTTGTGTTTCCTTTTTAAGGGCTTGAACCTGTTTACATGTGTTCTCTTGTATTTCTTTAAGGGAGTTATTCATGTCCTTCTCAAATTCCTCTATCACCATCATGAGTTATTTTAGATCCAAATCTTGCTTTTTCAATGTTTTGGGATAACCAGGACTTGCTTTGGTCGGAGTACTAGGTTCTGTTGAATCCAAGTAGTTTTGAATTCTGTTGGTAAGGTTCTTGCATTTGCTTTTCATCATCTGTTGATCTCTGGTGTTAGATGTTCTTGCTGTCTCTGGCTGGAACTTGTCCCTCCTGTGGGTCTGTATGCCCACCAATGTCAGCACTTTTGGGAGATTAGCTTTCCTCTGGTAAGACCCTTGTGCAGAGGACTGTGAATCAGTCTTCCCTCCTGAGTCCTGAGTCCCTGGGTTGGAGCACTCCCTGGAAAAAAGCTCTCTGCTTTCTGGGAATGGGCAGAGAGGGCTGTAGATCTGCAGTCCCTCCTAGGTGTAGAGAGAGGTAGAAAGGATCCTGTGCTGGCTACCCTGCCACTTCTGAGGTCTCTTATATGGAGATCCTTGATCCACTGTGACTTGAGCTTTTTACAGGGAGATAAAAATGGATCGATTTGCATTCTTCCACATGATGACTGCTAGTTGAACCAGCACCATTTGTTGAAAATGCTGTCTGTCTTTTTTCCCACTGGATAGTTTTAGCTCTTTTGTCAAAGATAAAGTGACCATATGTGTTTGGGTCCATTTCTGCATCTTCAATTCTATTCCATTAATCTCTCCACCCCTGCTCCCGTCTCTGTATCAATACCACGCTCTATTATCACTGTTTCTCTGTAATGTAGCTTGATGTTAGGGATGGTGATTCCCCTAGAAGTTCTTTTATTGTTGAGAATAATTTTTGCTATCATTTTTTTTTGTTATTCCAAACATATTTGCAAATTACTTTTTCTACCTCTATGAAGAATTGGGTTGGAATTTTGATGGGGATTACATTGAATCTGTAGATTGCTTTCAGCATGGTGGCCATTTTTATTATATTAATACTGCCAATCCATGAACATGGGAGTTCTTTTCATGTTTTGAGGTCTTCTTTGATTTCTTTCTTCAGAGACTTGAAGTTCTTATCATACAGGTCTTTCACTTGCTATAGTATTTTTGTCTATTGTGTAGGGTGTTGTTTCCATAATTTCTTTCTCAGCCTGTTTATCCTTTGAGTGGAGGAAGGCTACTGATTTGATTTACTGAATTTTATATCCAGCCTCTTTGCTGCAGTTGTTTATCAGGTTTAGGAGTTCTCAGGTGGAATTCTTGGGCTCACTTAAGTATATAATCATATCATCTGCAAATAGTGATATTTTGACTTCTTCCTTTTCAATTTGTATTTCTTTGACCTCCTTTTTTTCCTAATTGCTCTGGCTAGGATTTCCAGTACTATATTGAAAAGGTAGGGAGAGAGTGGGAAGTCTTGTCTAGTTCTAGATTTTAGTGGGATTTCATCAAATTTCTTTCCATTTAGTGATATTGGCTACTCATTGGCCAGGTCTTGCTTTTACTGTGTTTATATATGGGCTGGGAATTCCTAATCTTTCCAAGTCTTTTATTATGAAGTGTTGTTGAATTTCGTCAAATGCTTTTTCAGCATCTAGTAAAATGATCATGCCATTTTTGATTTGAGTGTGTTTATATAGTGGATTATGTTGATGGGTTTCTGTATATTCAAACATCTCTACATCACTGGGATGAAGCCTACTTGATCATGATGTATAATTGTTTTGAAGTGTTCTTGTATTCAGTTTGTAAGTATTCTGTTGAGTATTTTTGCATCAATATTCATAAGGGAAATTGGTTTGAATTTTTCTTTGTTGTGTCTTTGTGTGGTTCAGGTATAAGTGTAATTGTGGCTTCATAGAACAAATTGGGTAGTGTTCCTTATATTTCTACTTTGTGGAATAGTTTGGAGAGTATTGGTATTAGGTCTTCTTTGAAGGTCTGTTGGAATTCTGCACTAAACCCATATTATCTTAAAGAATCAATAAAACTTTTGTTCTTTGAGAAACTTCAAACAAGATGTTGCTTGAGAAAAACAACAAGATAGGTAAACCCTTGGCTAGACTAATCACAGTGCACAGAGACTATTCAAATTAATAAAATCGTAAATGAAAATCGAGACACAAGAACAGAAACCAAGGAAATTAAAAAAATCACCATACCCTACTATAAAAGCATATACTCAACAAAACTGGAAAATCTGGATGAATGGACAAACTAGACAGATATCAGGTATCAAAGTTAAATTAGGATGAGATGGTCATTTTCACTATGTTAATCCTACAGATCCATGAGCATGAAAAATCTTTCCATCTACTGAGGTCTTCTTTCATTTCTTTATGTAGAAACTTAAAGTTCTTGTCATATAGATCTTTTACTTGCTTGGTTAGAGTTATGTCAAGATGTTTTATATTATTTTTGGCTATTTTCAGGGGTGTTGTTTCCCTAATTTATTTCTTAGCCAGTTTATTATTAGTATAAAGGAACAATACTGATTTGTTTCAGTTAATTTTATATCCAGCCACTTTGCTGAAGTTGTTTATCACCTATAGTTCTCTGGTAGAATTTTTGGGGTTACTTATATATACTACCGTATCATCTACAAATAGTGAAACATTGACTCTTCACTTTCAATTTGTGTCCACTTGATCTGCTCTTGTTTTACGTCTTTAATTAGAGCTTCAAGCACTATATTGAATGTATTAGGAGAGAATAGGCAGCCTTGTCTTATCCCTGATTTTAATGTGATTACTTCAAGTTTCTCTGCATTTACTTTGTTCTTGAGTGTTGGTTTGCTATATATCGCTTTCTTATATTTAAGTACATACCATGATTTCCTGATCTCTCCAAGACTTTTAACATGGAGTGGTGGTGTATTTTTCAAAGACTTTTTCAACACTGAATGAGATGATTATGTGATTTTTTTCTTTGTGTTTGTTACTGTAGTGGATTATGTTGATGTGTTTTCATATATTGAACCATTCTTGCATCACTGGAATGAAGTCTACTTGATTGTGGTGAATGCTACTTTTGGTGTGTTCTTGGATATAATTTGCAAGAATTTTACTGAACATTTTTGCATCAGTATTCATAAGCAAACTTGATCTGAAATTCTTTTTCTTTATTGGGTCTTTGTGTGGTTTAGGTATCAGAATAGCTGGCTTCATAGAATAAATTAGGTAGTGTTCTTTCTCTTTCTATTTTGTGGAATTGTTTGAGGAATATTGGTATTAGCTCTTTTTGAAGGTTTAGTAGTGTTCTGTACTAAATCCATCTGGCCCTGGGCTCTTTCTTTGGGAGTTTTTTATTTATTTTTTATTGGATATTTTATTTATTTATATTTTAAATGTTATCCCTATCTCAGTTTTCCCCCACAAACTTGCTATCCCATCCTCCCTTTCCCTGATTCTATGAGGGTGCTTTCCCACCCACCCTCCGACTCCCACCTCACTGCCCTAGCATTCCCCTACACTGGGGCATTGAGCTTTTACAGGACCAAGGGCCTCCCCTCTCATTGATGCCAGATAAGGCCATTCTCTGCTACATATGCAGCTAGAGCCATATCACCTTGTCTCCTCCCATACCTGATCTAGTATCCCTTCCCCTGCCCTCTTCCTCTCAAGTCTATCCCACCCTCTACCTCTTCTGATTATATTGTTCCCCCTTCTAAGAAGGACTGAAGCATCCACATTTTGGTCTTCTTGAGCTTCATATGGTCTGTGGGATGTATTGTGGGTATTCCGAGCATTTTGCCTAATATCCACATATCGGTGAGTATATACCATGTGTGTTCTTTTGTGACTGGATTACCTTACTCAGGATGAGATTTTCTAGTTAATCCATTTGCCTGTGAATTTCATGAATTCACTGTTTTTAATTGCTAAGTAGTACTCTATTGTGTACATGTACCACATTTTCCATACCCATTCCTCTGTTGAAAAACAGGGTTCTTTCCAACTTTTGGCTATTATAAATAAGACTGCTATGAACACAGTGGGCCATGTGTCCTTTTTATATGTTTGAGCATCTTTTGGATATATGCCCAGGAGTGGTATAGATGGGTCTTCAGGTTGTACTATGTGCAATTATCTGAGGAACTGCCAGACTAATTTCCAGAGTGGTTTTACCAGCTTGAAGTTTTGCCAACAATGGAGGAGTGTACCTCTTTCTCCATATCCTCACCAGCATCTGCAGTCACCTGACTGTTAATGACTGCTTCTATTTCCTTAAGGGTTATGGGACTGTTTAGAGAGTTTACCTGCTTTTGATTTAACATTGGTATATGGTATCTGTCTAAAAAGTCATTCATTTCATCTAGATTTTCCAGTTTTGTCTAGTATAGGCTTTTGTAGTAATGTTTGATGCATTTTTAAAATTTCCTCAGTTTCTACTGTTAGACTTTCCTTTTCATATTTGATTTTGTTAATTGCAATACTGTATGTCTTTTATTTAGTTTTGCTAAAGAGTTATCTATCTTATTAATTTTCTCAAATATCCAGCTCCTGTTTTATTATTATTATTATTATTATTATTATCATTATTATTATTATTATTATTTGTATTGTTCTCTTGTTTCAAAATTGATTGATTTCAGCTCTGAGTTTGAGTAATTTCTGCCATCTACTCCTCTTTGTTGTGTTTGATTCTTTTAGCTCTAGAGTTTTCAGGTCTGTTCTTAAGTTGCACTTGAGAAGTCTTGCATAATTCTGATAAGTCTGCATTTATAAGTTATTTTGCCTGTTTCCCTTACAGATTTTAATAATCTTTCTTTGTTATGTACATTTAGTGTTTTGGTTATTATGTGGCAGGGAAATTTTCAATCTATTTAGTTTTCTGTAGGCTTCTTGTATTGTAGGACCCCCAGAAAGGAGACCCTCACTTAAGTCGCGGGAGAGTGAGCGCCCAGTGAAACACGAGAGGCCAACTTGCTGCAAAGCACATGAGGTTTTTAATGAGAGGAGCTCCGGGTCGATTCATATCCCCTGCAAGGGACAGTGGAACCGACCCCGAAGCTTGGTGCTTTAAGGTTTATATAGGAAAAGAAGCTGCAAAGAACAAAGAAACCAATCTTAATTGGTGGATTTTAAAAATAAATGTGGTTGCAGGCGGGAGACTGTGGTCGGAGGCGGGGAGCAGGAAAGCGGGAGAGGTCGAGTGGTGGATTCCCAGAAACTGCGAGTCGTGCTGACCTCAAATCATATCTCAGGAATCCAGATGGCCCATAACTCATGTCTTGTCCAAGCACGTCCTTGTATGCTTAGACACAATTTTTCTCTTGTTTTTAATTTCTATGCCTTCCTGACCTGTCAGCTCTTGTGATGGCTAACATTTTGTTATGGCAGGCCTATGCTGGCTTTTTAGATTTTTCCACTAGGTTTAACTATAGATTTCATGCTTTAACAATCCTCTTTAATTCCCCCCTTTTGTCTTTTGCTGAGTTCTAATCCTAGAACTGCATATGTGTTTCTAATTCCTCCATAGGTAAAGTATGATACTGGTGACGTAGTACCATAAACTGTATAGCCCTGACTCTTTGTTTTATAAAAGTGACCAGCCTATTTAGAATGCAAGAGCCAATGGTGAGTAGTAATAAAAGTATGATGAGCGGTCCTGCAAGTGCAGAGATTAGAGATGTCAGCCAGGGGGAGGAATTAAACCACGTTTCAAACCATCCCTTGGTTTGGGCCCTCTCCCTTTCTTTCTTCTCCTCTTCTGTCTCCCTCTTATGAAACACTTTTTCAGCCTCTTTGACCATGTCTCTCAGAGTGAAATCATGTAGTCCCTCTATCCTCTGTAACTTTTTTCTAATGTCAGAAGCTGACTGATGAATAAAACTCATAATCACAGATCCTCGCTGTCCCTCTGATGTAGGATCAAAAGTAGTATACCTCCTATAGGCTTCCATAAGCCTCTCTAAAAACACAGATGGGGACTCTGTAGCCCCCTGCACTACTTCTCTTACCTTAGCCAAATTGGTGGGCTTCCGGGCAGCCCCTCTAAGACCTGCCACGAGAGCCCGTCTATAATTGGACAACCACTCCCTCCCTTGTGCTGTATTATAATCCCATTGGGGCCGGGTCTGAGGGACCCCTTCTTCCATTACAGCAGGAGTCTGAACAGGACGTCCAGCAGCATCTCGGACATTTTTCCGAGCTTCTTGTAGTATTCTCTCTTTTTCTTCTGTGGTAAACAGGGTCTGCAAAAGCTGCTGACAATCATCCCAGGTGGGCTGATGAGAAAACATCAGACTCTACTAACCCTGTAAGGGCATTAGGGTTCTCAGAGAAAGGAGGGCAATATCTTTCTTTAGGTTAAGGAAATTTTCTTCTATGATTTTGTTGAAGATGTTTTTTGCTCCCTTTGAACTGGAAAATTTCATTCTCTTCTATTCATATTATTCTTATGTTTGGCCTTTTCCTAGTGTTGAAAAGTGTCCCTAGTTTCCAATTTTAAGTCTTGGACAGTTTTGGTCAATCCCTTCACCTTTTTTATTGTATTTTCCTGTATTTCTTTAAAGCATGTGTTTCCTCTTTATGGGTTTCTACCTATTTGCCTATTTTTTCCTGTATTTCTTTAAGGGAGTTATTTATATCCTTCTTAAAGGCCTCTATCATCTTCATGAGATGGGAGTTTAGGTCAGAATCTTGCTGTTCAGTTATGTTAGGGTATCCATGGTTTGCTGTAGTAGAAGAAATGCATTCTTATGGTGCCAAATTATATTGGATTCTGTTGCTTATGTTCTTGTACTCAATTATCAGCATCTGCTTTTCTCTGGTGTTAACTGACCTGGCTGTCCTGGATTGCAGCTGGCCTCCATGGAGGCAGGTAGAATGCTGTGTGATCTGCACTAGAGCAGGTCTTTTTGGATGCAGGCAGTGCTGTCACTGGTTAGGGCAGGCCTCCTGTTTCCATGGTTAGAGCAGGACTCTGGTGTCTCTGGTTAGAGCAGAACTCCTGGGAGACAGGCAGGCTGTGGTGTATGATGGGGAGGGCAGGCATGCTGATCTGCCACAGGTGCAGGTGGAGGTGTAGACTGGAAGGGCCATTAGTGTTTTAATTTTTATGTGGTGGGAAACTTTTTTGTTTGTTTGTTTTGGTTCACTGTATTTGGTGTTCTGTAGGGTTTTTATCACATAAAGGGTTTATTTTGAAGGTTTTAAGGAAGGATAGAGTTACATCATAATTATAAAAATTACTTACAGAATTAACAGAGTTGTACTGTGTATACTTCTAAATGCAGAGAACAGGGACTGTCTACACATTGTATAAAATAAAATTAAAATTAAAAATGAATTCAAGCTAAAAAAAATGAGGTCATTTATCTAGTTTTAAATGTGAACATGAAGACCTCTGAACTCTACTCGTTTGTCTGAACTGCACCAATGATGGAGAATACAGAGAGTGCAGTATTCCTAAGGAACACAGACATTTCGACCATGATTACTTTGAATATTTTTCCTGTGTCATCTTTGGAGGACTTTCATCTTTTAGACAATCAGTGTAAGTGTTTTCAGG
>JADRCD010198859.1:0-26486 GCA_019843815.1 Montemys delectorum | reverse complement strand
CTTAGTGTTTGGTGGTGCCATCTGCCGCATGTACCGCTTCCCAACCACTGATGGCAACCACCTACGGATCCTGGAGCAGATGGCAGAGAGCGTCCTCTCCCTGCACGTGCCTCGGCAGTTTGTGAAGCTACTGCTGGAAGAAGATGCAGCTAGGTGAGGCCAAGTGGATGGACACTCACCACCCATGAGCACGTGCCAACGGCAGGCTGAGTGCAGACCCAGGCTCTCCCTTTGCTGACCCCATGGCCCCAGCTGTCTGAAGCCTCAGTTTGTTCCTCTGTCTCACAGTTTGGTGGGCAAGAATTTTACAGGGCTGGGCTTGAAGCCCCAGAGGTTTGGCTAATATCAGTCCATCTTCCCTTCTTTCTCTCTCTTTTCCTTCTCATTTATCCTGTTTCGAAACCTGCAGGGTCCTCCCCTCCCTCAGAGCCAAGCTTTCATCCTGAGGCATATTTTCTCAGTTCTAAGTAAGGGTGAGACTATTTCCTGTCTGTCTCAGACTGTGACCCCCACAGCTTTTTCTAAATCAGCATTAGTGATTAACATCATGTGCGTTACTGCTTCAAAGAACCCCTTCACTGGGCGGTGCCTTAAAGCCAGCTAAGATGTTGGCAGTAACTGTAGGTGCAGGGCTGACACCTAGTGTAGGCGCAAGGATGCTGAGATGGGAGATGGGGCTCTCCCAGAAGTGTGAGACTGTCACTGTGTTCTTGACATGGAAAGGGAGTTGCTGGAAAGAGGGTGGGGAGGTGAGTGGTTTCTTACATCTCCTGTCCTTCTGTTCTGGAGTAATGCATCCTCCTTTAGAGAGCCAGACCAGTGCCTGAGTGATGTTTTCAAGGTCACCAGGCAGAGCCCCTCCTCAGCTGCTTCTCTCCTCCCCACACTCGCCGCTGCTTGAGCACTTACCTCGGCTCCTATAGTTTCTCCATGTGCTTCCCATGTGCTCAGTGATGTCTACCATCGTCCTGTGAGGATGGCAGTGACACTGCTGGCCTGGTCCCAACTGCAGGGAGGTGAGCTAGCCCTGCGGCCTGATGTGTGTGTGTTTTTTGCAGAGTATGTGAGTTGGAAGAGTTGGGGGAGCTGTCCCCTTGCTGGGAGAGCCTCCGTCGCCAGATTGTCACCCAGTATCAGACGATTATCCTCACCTACCAGGAGAATCTGACCGACCTCCATCAGTACAAAGGTGGGTGTGGCCCTGTCTTCTCAGGTTCCTGCATCAGTCTGGGATGCTCAGACTCTCTGATTGTCTTGAGTGGGGTTTTAAAAATAGATTCTCATGTAGGTGTGAATTCTTTCAACTCTGAGGTTTATGGATCGTAATTGAAATGATAAATGGTGACTTGCAAGAGTCTTTCTCTGGTGTTATCTTCTAAAACAACCCCTGTGAAGGGAGGTTGAGGTGAAGCAGTCTCCAGTTACCTTGGCTGTGTGGGTTCTTCATCTTTGCCTCACACCACTGAAAACCAAAAGATATGGACTGATTGCCTGAAGCAAAGCAGTTTCTTAGTTTTAATATTCAATGTCATTTTTAATGAATGTGTAACTTGTCAGAGTGCAGCTTGCTATTTTAAACTCAAGAGAAAGTGAGGTTTAGATACCTCAATTTTTTTCTTCTTACTTCTTTTTCCTTTTTTACCAGGGTGGAATCTGGGAGGTCAAGCCCAGGGCTTAGTGCATGCTAGGAGAACACCCTTCTTAAAGATGACATTTGATTTTCAAACTGTTTAATTTATTTTTAACCCATTTTCTTTCTATTCCAAATGGGATAATTTTTTTTTGTTTAATTATTTTAGTCTTTGAAATTACTTTTTTTTCTTAAAGCTTATTTTGTAAAGATTTATTTTTGAGATTAAATTACATTTCTTCCTTCCCTTCCCTCCTTCCCTCCTTTCTTTTTGTTTTTTTGCATGTTTGTTTGTTTTATTTTTATTTTTTGCTTTAGTTATGTATATGAGTGCTTTGTCTTTCTGTATGTCTGCGTGGTAGAAGAGGGCATCAGATTCCATTACAGATGGTTCTGAGTCACCACTTAGATGCTGGGAATTGAACTTAGGACCTCTGGAATAACAGCTAATGTTCTTAACCACTGAGCCATGTCTCTAGCCCTGTTCCTTTCTTTCAAGGTAGTCTTTACCTTTGGTTTCTTTCCTTCTATATACTGCTTTGTCAGTTTGAGGGAAATCATGAACCCTTACTGTGATTTTCACAGACAATATAGGAACTTGTTCATAAGCTTAGCAAGATGCTAGTATGTGGGACTGGTCCAAGCTTGAGCAAGCCCCAAGTGTATTGCTTAGGAAGATAGTAGCATTTGCCTGAGGGGTGGAGGCACCAGCCCTCAGAAAGTGCAGAACCCTTGCAAACCTGAGTTTTCTAGGCTAGAGCTTTTCAAATGTCAGAAGCATCCAGCTATTCTGAGACTCTCAGCTGAACACAGGCCTTGGCTATATTACAGTGGCCAAGACAGGCAAACTGCAGGTCTGAGAGTCACAGTGTGGCTTCCAGACTCCTGTAGGCAGAACACAGTGGCTGTCTGCCCGAAAGCCACTGGTGCCTCATTTCTTCCTGGTCTCTCTCCTGTTGTCACTTTCACCTCATTGAGCTCTGGATTCTGATTCTAGAAATGAGGTTGTGGCTGCTGGTTATATCGTCCAACCTCTCTAGGCCCAAGCATGTGTGAGGGAACCTTACTGAAATGGATTGGAGAGGGCAGGCAGTGCCATGGAGGCTGATCTAAGGTGAGGTGCAGGCCTTCTCTTCTCTTCATTTCAGACTGAGAGGTGCTGTTCCAGGAGGGCTCTGGGATGAGAGCAGTCTGTTGAGCTGGCAGGCAGTCTCTGACGTGGTCCCCTGCTTCCTGTGGTGGTGGCACCACACCACCTACAGTCATATCTGTGTAGCATGTCTTTCTGAACTGAGTTACAGGAGGAGTGGCCTCACCACTACTCTAGTCTTCTAAAGGCTGATTATCCCTGGCTCTACTTACCAGAGAGGATTCAGAGTCAGTCCCCTGGCTCGAGCTACCCTCCACCCTACTGTCCTGAGTGACACTCAGCATCTTCCAGTCCAGATCTCTGTTGAGATCAGCCTGCTTCGTGCAGCCGCACCTTTGGGTGCTCTGCTATTGCACATGGTACATGTTGATAGGTCGCTTTCTTGTTTTATCCCTTAGGTCCTTCCTTTAAAGCAAGCAGTTTGAAAGCAGATAAAAAGTTAGAATTTGTTCCCACAAACCTGCACATACAACGGATGCGAGTTCAAGACGACGGAGGCTCAGGTACTTGCTTTTCTCTCCCCGTTGTTGGGTTGTGATCTGCTTCTTTCTTGCTGTATACTTGGTCTTTGAGTTGCCCTATATCTGACCCATTTTTTCCTATATGCTAGGCAGCAAGATATTCTCTCTCTCTCTCTCTCTCTCTCTCTCTCTCTCTCTCTCTCTCTCTTCCAACCTCCAAGGACCTTTGAAATTTTTCAGTTACAAAGTCCAAACTCCTTCCTGAGATCGCTTCAGCTTCCTTTGTTTTTATGGCAGAAAGTTGCCAATCAGTGACCCTTTCCCAAGAGGGGAGGAAGTGGGCATTTAGCAGCCCAGGTGGTGGCTCTTTTCTTACTGAGTAGTTAGTGCTGTGTTCAGCAAGCCCTCTTTCGGCCTCTGGATATAGGATTAGGGAGCCAGAGGCTGTTTACATGTGGGCTGTAGGTCCCACAATGCTATGCATGCTGCCATAGCTGGCTTGTTTGTAGGCCTGACCCCAGAGTAATGGAGGAAAGCTTTCTATCGCTCAGATCAGAACTACGATGTCGTCACTATTGGAGCCCCAGCAGCACACTGCCAAGGTTTTAAGTCAGGAGGTCTTCGAAAAAAGCTGCACAAGTTTGAAGAAGCCAAGAAGCAGTAAGTGAAGGAGGGTATCTGTGGTCCTTGTCCCACTGTGTCCGACGTTTGTGAGTTAAAACGAGAATCAAAATGGAACTGCAAAAGCATCCAGCCATCTGATTTGCTTCTGCGTGGCTGGAGGAGCTGCCTCAGGGACCCTGTGCTGCTCTGTGTGTGTGTGTGTGTGTGTGTGTGTGTGTGGCTGAGGGGAGGGAGTGGTGAGGCACCTGGCCACTAGTCTAGTCCTTCTAGGGAGCTGCTTCAGGCAGCTGCCTGTGTACAGTGCCTGCTAGCTCAGCTTTTTCTGAAGTCTCTGGGCAGTTGGAGCACCAGGCTTGTAAAGGCTATACTTCCAGGGATCATTTCTATAATTCCTAAAGCCCCGGCACTCTGTGTCCTTTCCTAAAGGTCAGCACTGGCAAGTGTTCCCACTACTGAAAGGATCTAGAGGGTTCTGTCCTGAGCAAGAAACTGCCATCAGGCAGGGTGGGGAAAGGCCTCCCAGTTGAAGCATTCCTTGAATATCTATCATCCAGAATGTCACCTGGCTAAATGTAAATGTGATCAGAGTGTGAGTGTAAAAATGAGCAGGGTGACAGCCTTGTGAGGTCCTTGGGTAGAGTGTGCAGTGGGGAAGCACTGGGAAAGGGGACTCTGCTTGGAGTCTGATTGTGCCTCTGTGGAGCATGCATGTGTGTAAGGTGAGGGAGAGAAAACAGAGCAGCTCGCTGATCCCAGGAGGGCCAAGGCAGCAGGTGGGTTAGCACAGAGGCTGTCAAGTGCGAGGGGATAAGACCGAGTGTTACCAGGAGGCCTCAGCAAGATGTGCTCTCCATCTGAGAGTGGGATGCTTTTAGAGAAGGAAACAAAGGTCCAGGGAATCCCAGAGACACCCACATGGTGACAGGTGGAAGCAGATAGAGGAGGGTCCTAGGACAAATGGGTGTCGATTGGTCATTGTCTAGTTCTGTTGCTGTGGCCAGAGTGAAGGTACTGCACCACTGGGTCAGGGTGCTGGACAGTTAGGCCAGTGGCCCATGAGGAGCCTGTGGAGTCAGGAAGGCAGGCTAGAGTATCACCGATGTCAGCCGTGCCAGAGACAGAGCAGGGAGCAGGAAAGGACATTCTCAGAGAGCTTGCCTTTCCAGTGTGTGTCACCAAGCGTGGGATATGGGGCGGGGGGGGAGAAGCAAGGAAAGGCTGAGCTCAGTAAAGCCATTTCAGCATCTTAGTGAGTCTGTCAGGCAGCCCTGATTCCTTCTTACGGAGCAGACAGACCAGGTGTTTGGCTTTCCTTGCCACTTACGTCCACAGCATCCTAGGGAGCAGGAAGAAGAGTAAATCCTCCATCACAGTTAGTATGTGTGGGAAGAGTGAGTGTGTGAGGTGACGTGGCTTCCTGACAGAGAAAGTCCATTTGTTCTAAGTGATCAGTCAGGAGGCCATGTGGCTGTGTCCCTTGTTCCTGAAAGGTTGCAGCTTTGACACCAGACAGCTTTACATTTTAGTGTCAGGGCTGGTTTCCACATGCCTCTTTGGTTTTCAGGTATCATCACAGATTTTATTAACATAGCAGTAATGTCACAAGCCCCGCTTTCCAGCAGTTTGCACTCTCTGAGCTTTCCTTCACATACAGACGCATGTTCTGTGCCCAGTGGGATATCCCTGGGGCTTGAGCACAGGCTGCAGTCTCACTCCAGGAAATAAGTATTTTAGACTCATAAGTTTGCTTATCCCTGTAGTCGTGGCCTGAACAAATTATATCCAAGTATTTAGATTAAAAAAAAACAACAACTCAGTCAGCCTTTAAATTGTGCTTTGCCTGTGGTATTTGCTAACAATCGCTAATGCTTCGTTTGGTTTTTTTGTTTTTTTGTTTTTTTTTTAGCAGTTTTGAGGAGTGTTGGTGAGTTTTCTGTCTGTGGAGAGAGTGTACGTTGATTCTTGCTCTTGTGTAGAGAAAGCCTGTGCTGTCCTTCATCTGGGGTGGCTCCATCCCATTTGCCGCGTGGCTCCCAGTCAGCAGAGCTTTTCCTTCCAGCTGCAATGTTCTTTGATAATGAATAGCCAGCCTGCAGTCTGCAGTCTCCAGCCTCCTTCCCAGACTGACAGCAGTTTCTTCCTGTACTCAGTGGACACAGGGCCCAGTTTGCCTCCTGGGAGGATGCAGAAGAGCCCGTTGAGGACCCTGGCTGCCGGGGTATCACATCAACCTCTGTGGTACATTTAGCACACACACATTTACACAGTGAGCCGTCTTACCCATCCAAGGCCATTTGGGAACCTTTTTGGTTTTCAACACATCGTAAGCAAAGCTTTATCCCTGCACTCCACCTCAGCCATTTTAACATTTTTTTCTTTTGAGACAGGGCTCGCTAAGTATCCCTAAGCTGGCCTTGAACTTATCCTGCAGCCAAGGCTTTTCTCTTTAATCCTCCTGCCTCAGTCCTCAGTAGCCAGGATTACAGATCTGTGTATTCATCAGGCCCAGTTCGCTCTTTTTTACAGGAAGTGTGAGGCCTTTGAGTTTTCACTTTCCCTCTGTCTGATAGAGCCAGTTTACATTTTTATAGTATTTATAATTTGTGCTGATTTTAATGATGGTGATGTTAAGTTCAGTTTTTCCCATTGGGTAGCAGAGCAGGAGCTGAGAGACCTTTTCCTCCAGAGAAGTACATGGGAGCCAGAAGCTACCATGTCTCTCTAGGATCTCCCCATTAGTCCCAGCAACTCACCAGGAGGAGGCCCCACGGCCCTATGGGAGATGCTGCTGTCTTGATCTAATGACCCAGGAGGTTTTAGGGCTGGTGCTAGACCCTCATTGACATGCTAGGACTCTGCTGAAACACAATGGCAGGAAGTCCTGAGTACCCACTAACACACCCAAGAGGAAGCCTCATCAGCTTTCCCTGATGGAGTCCCTTCCCTGGAGCCCTGAGGGAGGGAAGACAGCATGTGGGAAGGCCGCTGCTCCCCTTCCTCCTCCACAGCTGTGTTTTAGATGCATCCCCTCAGAAGATTATCCCTTTCCCTCCTTGGGCTTTCTGAAGGGAGGCTCGCTCTTTCCCTTAGAAGGGTGAGTCAGATCCCTAAGAGTCTGAGGGATGAGCAGCAAGCGGAGCATGGAGAGCCAAGGGCCCCACTGTCTCTTGGTAAATTCCAAGCCAGGTGCTTCATGTGAATCTTATCTGGACAGTTCATCGGGTTCCATCTTAACTGAAGACTCTAGATCGCCCATGCCTCAGGAAGGGCTTGGTTACTCGTATGATTCCACTCTCTTCCCCAGGATACCAAGCTCCTAAGACAGTGAGGAACCTTCCAGCCTGGGAGAAGGGGGCACCTGAATCTCAAAGATTTGGTCCTACCCTAGGGGTGGTGTATCTGGTTCTGTGGGACTGGCAGCTGGCAGCCTTACTCTCTGTTTCCAGAGCAAGTGCACGTTAGGCGTGCCACTCTGTTGCTCATGCGGCTCTGTGCTTAGCCCATGGCCCCCACTGTGAGTAGGGATTAGTCAGCAGACCCTGGATGGGAGTCTAATATGAAGCCCAAGCATCACACATAGGCCATTGCCTCCTGAGCTGTTGCAGGAAGAGCTGGGAGCCCAGACAATAAGTAGAACACAGAGGCCCCTCCCACAGAGGTCTCTGTACCACAAGGCAGCATAGCCTCTGCACCCCACCCCATTACCTTTGTATGGCTCCTTATTTTTGGAGTTAAATACATGCACGTATGTATTCCTGATGTCCCCAAGAGCCGATCTTTGAACTTAGCAACTTGTACTGCCAATTTCAATGTACTGCCATGTGTCAGTCCTGTGGATGTTGCTGTAACAGAGTGTGCACAGCCATGGACATATGCAACAGGAGATCTACACACAGCACGTAGTCCTTGTAGACTCTCAAGGCTGAGGACTGAAAAGGACAAATTCTACTTTTAAATTCTTTGAAATGTATTTCCAAGACCTGATTGTCCCAAGTGACAGCTATTCATTTGGGAGAGAGATTGCAGATTGGAAAGTAGCTCCTGCAGGCGGCGGGCACTGTGGAATGATGCTTGTGCTGCCCAGGCTCGGTTGCCATCTGCTGCATGGGCTTCTGCAGATCCATCATGTCCGCTGTGGTGTGTGGGCTTGTGGTGGTGGTGGTTCTCTCTGGGGCAGTTTGGTTTGTGGTGTTTGCATGTTTGCCCTGTAGTCCAGAAAGACAAGGGTTGTGGTGTTTTCTTCCCGACTTGCTTCTGGTCCTCCCTGGAAAGGTCTTGGGTGACTCTCATCTCCAGCAAGTGGGGTAGGGTGTGATGAGAATCACCCTCTGCTCTCCACGTCCCCTCCTCCTGGAACTCAGGCCAGCCCTTCATTTCAGAAGGGGGAGCATTCCTTCCCTTATCGTCACATCCCAGAATCACGACCTCTGCATTGGTGACTTATGTCTCCTTATTTTCTCAAGCATCCTCAGATGGTGTCAAAACCAACTTGCCTGTCTCTGGTTGGCTCAGCCTCAGCTTTCTCTAATGCAGTGTTGTCAGCATAAGGAAGTCTTGAAACAGAAGAGAGAAAGGAACCCGCTGTTGGGAACTTGCTCTGGTTAATACGTATGAGGACAATGTGAGGCTGCTCATAGGAAGTCTGAAGGCCCTGTTGGCCAAATGGAGAAACAAAATTTTGGGGGTGGTTTTTGGTTAGTGTGTACACACACACACACACACACACACACACACACACATACATATGAATAAATGTCTATTAGACTATGGTAATTGATCCCTTCTGGTGTAAGCAGACCCCAGATCTGAAGGA
The DNA here is from genome assembly GCA_019843815.1 of Montemys delectorum. Classification (NCBI taxonomy): domain Eukaryota; kingdom Metazoa; phylum Chordata; class Mammalia; order Rodentia; family Muridae; genus Montemys; species Montemys delectorum. Next base: position 17,808 of record JADRCD010198859.1, on the reverse strand, counting down.
CTGATTATAAGTTACTGGATGAAGTTCCTAGGTTAAGATCCCACATTGGGTAATTATTATAGTGATATTCCAAGGTATTTATACACGTGTACATGTATGTAGTAAATATAAAGACATATACAGGTACAAGTACACATAAAAGTCTTAGTCTTATATACATTTTATAGTTCTCTTCAGATAAAAAAGGCTCTTCTAAGATTGACCTTTGTCCATCAGTGGCTAAACCTCCTAAGAAAGCACCTCTGTTTTCGGGATAGCTGTGGGTGGATTGGATGATTTGGAGAGCCCCTTAGGACCTGTTGTTCCTTTTAGTACATCTTCTAGCTGCCAGTCCATCATCTACATACCGCAGGACATCATCCGAGCCAAGGAGATCATTGCCCAGATCAACACCTTGAAAACCCAGGTTAGCTACTACGCAGAACGGCTCTCAAGGGCTGCGAAGGACAGGTCTGCCACTGGCCTTGAGAGGACTCTTGCCATCTTGGCAGACAAGGTAGGAGGGGCTGCCCAGCTGCACGTGGGGTGGAGAGGTCTCTTGGGTTTCTAGAAGCTACTAGACCACCCAGAGCAACCCAGACGTGCCCAGAGCCATATGGGGAGTGGCACTGTGGTGACTATGAAGGCTTTTCTATTAAATCCACAAAGTTATAGGGAAGTCTGTGACTTGCCTAGGGTCGGAGCCCCAGTTGTAGCTTCAGGCCAACAAGTTGATGCATCTTCCAGCAAGTAAATTTGTGTTCATTTTCCTGGGATTCACACAGACTACAGCTTCCTTAGTAACATCTTAGCACCTATAGAGAAATAATCCAGTCATAAGAAAGGAGCAATACAACCTTATGACTTATATATAATTAATTTTAAAAGTTCTGTTTAACCATAACTCAATCCTGATTTTAAAATTACATAAACATAGCCAGGCAGTGGTGGCACATGCCTTTAATCCCAGCACTTGGGAGGCAGAGGCAGGTGGATTTCTGAGTTTGAGGCCAGCCTGGTCTACAGAGTGAGTTCTAGGACAGCCAGGACTACACAGAGAAACCCTGTCTCGAAAAACCAAAAAAAAAAAAAAATTATATAAACATGTCTGCATATTGAGAGAGTGGCTGTGCTGCCTTTGATGCAATGGTGCGCCTTCCCTTCAGACACATTCACATTACACCGCTCCACCCACACCTGTCTTGCTGCTGGGTGCTGTTGTTCCTGCTCAGGATGTGTTATATCCTTCGCATAAGTCCCCACAGACCAGGGCCACTGGGAAAGGAAGTGATAGTTGTTGGCAGTAAAGCTAGGAACAGCAGAGCTCCTGCTGCAGTCTCCAAGGCGTGAGAGAACTGTGCTGCCAGGAGCCCTGTCATTCAGAGTGTGCTGCATAAGAAATGCTCTAACACAGTAATGTGTGATTCCCCTGGGACTACCCCCAGGGGCTGGGCACAGTGCACCGTGTTGGCAAGGCTGGAAGTGAGCCTTTTTCTCCAGTGAAGTAGGGTCAAAGGCGAGCAGAGCCAAGCAAATGAATGTCAGATAGGATTCTTCAGCCCCTTCTAATCCTCCTTGACCCCTTCTGGAATAGGCAGGTCTCAAGCAGACCCCATGTCCTCTAGTCCTGCAGGAGAGTTCTTGCTGAGATTATCCCATGTTGCCTTTGCATTTAGATACTTGAGAATGCTCTCCTAGCAGGCTGCATGGAACAGGATGGGTGGGAGGACCTTAGCCTTTGCCTCTCTTCTTCTGTAAGAGAGCACGCTTAGCAGCCCTGGTCTGTGTGAACCTGCAGACTCGGCAGTTGGTGACTGTCTGTGACTGTAAGCTGCTGGCCAACTCCATCCATGGGCTGAATGCAGCACGGCCCGACTACATCGCTTCCAAGGCCTCCCCTACCTCGACTGAGGAGGAGCAGGTGATGCTGCGGAATGACCAGGACACCCTCATGGCCAGGTGGGCAGGGAGGAGCAGCCGGTCTTCCCTGCAGGTGGACTGGCATGAGGAGGAGTGGGTGAGTCTGCTGCCCCTGCCTGGGGTCCTGCTAGTGAACTATAGAATTGCTGCCCGTGTCTTCCCTCGCATAGTACCAGCTCCTTTGTTAGCGAGCTCCAAGTCTGCTTCCCAGGTGGCTCTGGGCCACCTGATGTTGAGAGCAATTGTTTTCAGACCATAGTATGTGTAAACTGTACGTGATTTTGCTGGGAGTCAGGCCTCTCCCCTTACTCAGCCCCCTGCTAGTCCTTTACCCTTTAGGACTCTTGTTTGAATGCAGAGGCTCAGGTGCCCAGGCTGCCCCTGACCCTGACATGTCACTTCATGGTTCCAGTGTGGTCCCAGAGCTGGATCCTTGTCTCTTTAGAAAGGGTCACATCCTACAACCTGTTGTCGTTTGTTGGAGCTGTTGCTCAGAGTCGTCTTGGGAAGCACTGAATTATTAATTGGCAGTAGAGTGCTCCACCAGCCCTGGCAGCCTGTGATCTGTGTGGGTTTCTGCAGCTCTTCCCAGCCTGCCTTCTCTTTCTTCAGGCCCCACCCTCTACCCAGCTGTTTCCATTACTGTCCGTCAGAAGGAAACCTCAGCCTTTGTGATGGTTGTAGGTAGCCCGAAGTGGAGGAGGCAGGGCTGAGCTCTTAGTGCCCTGTGGCCTCAGGTGAGGCCTGTCCAGAAGTCCATCTGTCTTCCAGAGTGGGCAGAGGATGTCTCCCAGGCTTTTAGTCAGTGACCACAAGGCTGCAGGTTGCCTTAGAAAAGCATGTCTGACTTGAATGGCCACTTGGGCATCATTGGGCTGGGACTGGGGGAAGAGATGGAGGCAGGCTGTGTTCTGTTGTTGGTCTTGTGTTGCACAAGCTGACCCAGACAGTCTTGTTGGTTTGAAGGAGAAAGTGTGGCTGAATGTGGACAAGAGCCTGGAGTGCATCATTCAGCGGGTGGACAAGCTGCTGCAGAAGGAACGTCTGCATGGGGAGGGCTGCGAGGACGCTTTCCCCTGTTCAAGCACCTGTTCCAGCAAGAAAGGTAACCGGGACAGCCAAGCCTACTGGATCAGACCGGAGGACCCCTTCTGTGACGCCCCCTCCTCGACATGCCCCTCCTCCATGCCCACTGCTGCATGCCATCCTCATTCAAGCACACGTGCGTATGCATCCACGCTTCCCATGCAGCCTCAACTCGTGCCGCCTCACCTCTGTGTGTCTGTGTCTCTGACTCCATGCGTGCCTCCCTGGTGCAGACAACAGGGAGGACTAGCAAGCAGTGTAGGGCTGAGGTTTCCACGTACATACAGCACATAGACAGGGTGGGGGCTTCTGTCTTCCTGTGCAGCTGGAGCCGATTGAATCTGCATCACCACCATGGGCAGATGGTGCCCTCCTGGGCTACAATGCCATGGTGAGAAGTCTTGTCAGGTTTGTAAGCTGACCTGAGAAGCTGACGGGGGCTGATGCAGATGCTTTTGTGATGTTATTTTCATTGTGTTGGGATGGGTAGACTGCTTTGTAGGAACTCTGCTGGATGAGGGTGCTTGCAGCCCCTCAGGCTCTTATTGGCTGGCACACTCTTACCCAGAAGAAGCATGATGTGTAGCATCTGGTAACTCAGTCAGATGGCATGTAAGCTAGATTGATCGGTTTGACACCACTCTTAAGGGAAGAGTACAGAGCAATGCCACGCAGCAGCTCACTTCAGAAAGGACACGGGGCATGATGAACATGGGCCTTAAAACAGCCTGAATGCTGGGGACTAGTGTGTCTAAACAAGTGGCTGCCTGGCCCCCCTGTATGGTGCCTGTCACCCTTTCCTATAAGAGCTGGAGAACATTTGGGGTAAATCCTCTGAGGCCTGGCTGAGCACTCAGCTTCTGTCTCTCTCTCATCTCCATGTGAAGTGTCAAGCTAAGTCCAGCCAAAGTGTGCAAGCCAGGCTTTGTGTAATGAGGGATTCTCAGTTAGACATCAATCATCGAGTGCCGTCATGTGTCTTCGAGCGCAGTCATGTGACTTAATCAGTCTCCTGATAAATCTCATGTGTGACATGTCTTGCCTCTCATCTGTCTGCAATATCCATGTCACTTACTTTCCATCTCAGGGAGTGGGGGTTACAGCTGTTACCTTCCCAAGCCTGTGATAGGCTCATGGAACTAGTTTGTGTTTGCTTTGTTCTCATATTCCTGTTGTTTAATTTTCTTCTCAAAGTTTATGACTTACTTCACTTTAATAAGAACTTGTTTTAGGTCTAGGGATGTAGTTAGGTGGTAGATCATTTACCCACCATGAATGAATAGGGCTACTTCAGGACTGAAAAAGAAGAAATATATATGATTTTTTTTTTGTAACTTAAAATATTTTCTGCAGATACAGAGGAAATTGGTGAGATATTTTAAAATTTAGGAGCTAGTATGTTATGTGATAAGGCTGTTTATCTTTGTGACTCACGTGTCCAGGGTGCTTGTCCCAAGTAAGGTTGTTATGGTGGTGACAAAACACCATGTCCAAAGGGAGCCTGAGGAGGACAGGGTTATCACAGCTCACAGCTCACAGCTCACAGCTCACAGCCAGGGAAGTCATGGTGGGAACTGGCGACAAGAACCTGGGGGCAGAAAATGATACAGCGGCCATGGATGGACACTCCTTACTGGCTAGCTTAGCCTGCGTTCTTATACACCTGCCCAGGCCCACCTGCTCTGGGGTGGGACCAACCACAATAGTCTGGGCCCTCCCACATCAATCACTAATTAAGACAATGCACAGAATTTTAAATGTCAGAAAGGCTTGCTGACAGGTTAGCCTGGTGGGGATATTTTCTCAGTTGCTGTATTATTAACCCAAGATCTATGTACAACCCCATCTGTACAGACCACCTACCGAGTTATTGAGATGGAATCTGTAGATACACCCAAGGCTCACCCCTGAGACCATGTGCTAGACTTCGTAAGTGAATGGGGAGAAAGTCCATAGTGGTTATCAAATCTCAAAGGACTCCGTGACTTAAGAGCAGTACGGCTGATCTGAGATTCCCAGAGGAGCCTCACTTCTCTCCTTGGGGTGGAAAGATATGTTTACCAAACTGAGTAAACTATCCCAGGAGTGGTCCCACCTTGCTCTTTGAGATCATCACAGACACTCACAAGGCTCCTAAACTCTCCTCCTCATTCATAGAGCAGCGTCCTGAAGTACAGGTTACAGAGAGGGAAAATAAACAGATAACAAAAACACGTAGTTTTTCAAGGTTTGGGATAATTCTCAAGAATTATCCAGAACTAGTCAGATAGAGGCTTAAGAACTGCTTGGTGCATTGTTTCCTACCCAGGGCTCCTGTCAACTAGTGGTCTCGGGGTCTGAGCTCCGGCCCCCCATCCGAGCTCTTCAGCTTCCAAGAAGCTTTATGTTTCCTTTCCCTCCCGTCAGCTTCATGAGTCATGTCCAAACACAGCCGAGAAAGGACCCTGACTCACCCCTCCCAACAGCCTCCTGAACTCTCTGTCCACCCTTGGGAGTCTAAAGCCACTTCATGTCAGTTTCTTACAGACAGCCTCTGAACTGAAGTTCACACACAAAATGAAATACAAGTTCATTCCTTTGATGCCTTTTCAAGCTGTCTTTTCTCAGATGGCATGTCCATTTAACTAGGAATTTTAGCATTTTTAAGGAAAATGTGAAATTGAAATGAGCACATTGCAGTAAGACTCAGCAAAAGCAAACTAGAATCAAAATGGGTACTGTTTGAAGATCTTGACAGCCTGCCTGGAGGGACAGCCTAGCTGGAGGGACAGCCTAGCTGGAGGGACAGCCTGCCTGGAAGGACAGCCTGGCCAGAGGGACAGCCTAGCTGGAGGGACATCCTGCCTGGAGGGACAGCCTGCCTGGAGGAGTTTCTTATTTGGAGCCATCTTTCAAATCATACCGGTTTTACATTTAGTTTAGTTGCATTTTTGAAGGTTCTTTCTGTGTATTGGTTTTATCGTTGAGCCTTACTGGTTTAGAATCAGCAGTAGATCTTGAGCTCTGGGTTCCTCAGTCAGTCATGGCAGTGGGCTCCACAGTTGACATGTATGCTTGGTTGGTCAGTTTCTCTCATCGATGTTGAAAGCTAGCATGGGGCTCCATCTCTGCATCATCATCAGTGTGGCATCTGGCATTGTGTCTTGTCAGTGTGGCATCTGTGACATTGTGTGTGTTGGCTCACTCATCTTGAAGAACATTTTATGTTGAAGTGTTAGCAACATGGATATTGACTCTGGTGAATAAATGTTGTTCACCACTGAGAGGGCTCAGTTGCTCCCAGCAGCAGGAATGCCCTTGGGAAACTGGGTAAGAGGCCTGAGCCCCAGGCCTCTTCTCCATGTGCTTAACCACCTTGCTGCAAGCTGCTGATGCAGTAGCTCTGAGACTGAGCTGCTCATGTTTGAACTGTGTGCTGCTCCTTAATCATCCCTGTTGCCCTCCATTTCTGTGCAGATTGCAGCCCCCCTCCTGAAGAGTCCAGTCCAGGTACGTGCTTTGCGTTCAAGGCTCCTGCTGCTGTCTCTTAAATGCTCAGATAGTGCTTGTAGCTCAATTAGCAAAGATTGTTTTGTGCTCGTGTAGTTAGGAGAATATTTCAGTACTTCCTTTGTTTTGAGGTGGGACTGGGGAATATGACCTGAAATGGCTGCCAGACACACTGTGTTTTTCCTCTGTGCCCTGAAACCTTTCACTTGGTTTATTTCTGAGTGCGCTGGGCTTCCTGTGGTGAGTGATCCGATTTAGAAAGCTACATGTTTCTACAGACTCCTTGTACACTCACCTGAACTTCCGCACATAGCTCTTGAAAGCACAACTGGATGATCTGTGTCCACTGGGAATGTGGTGGTGCAGCTTCCCGTGAGCTTCTGCATGCGACACAGCTTTAAAACTCTTATCAGACATTGATCTGGGCCTTAGTTGGGATTATTGTTAAAAATGAAATCTTTCTGCTACATTTCCCTGGAGAAGGCTTCAGACTCTACCTCAGGGGTTTGCAAACTTTGTTCTTGAGCTAAATTCTGGCCACAGCCTGCATTATAACATTATATTGTCTATCACCTGTTTTCAGTTAGTGCTGCAGAGACTCTGTGGCTCTCCTGGTCTATAGAGACTACTGTAGGGTGCACCAAGCCCTGATCGAGTTCCTGACAAGCTTCTTATATACAGCTTGTGGCTTTCTCACAGTGTGCATGTGCCTTTCTCCCCAAACAGAGTTTTACTCTAAAAAATGAGCTACATGATCATACTAGTGATTGTGTATTTCTGAGTAGGTGTAAGATGGAAAGACACCTGTGTTACATCTAGAGTACAGCAAGTGATGGGTGCAGGATTTACGGAGCCATTTCTGTCCACTGACACAGTGCCATGAGTCCATACACAGTGTGCACTGAGCCAGTGTCTAATCAGGCTCACCATTCCTCCCTAATCGCTTTGTAGTCCTCATTCTCCAAACATCAGTGTAGTGGCCTTGAGTGGGTCTTGGATCCCGTGTCATGGAGGGTCCTGCGGAGTCTCAGGATCACTGAGCCTTAGTGGATGCACAGCTAACCTTGCTCTTCACTTGCCTGGTGTCTGACTTAGCCAGAGCCTTCAGATAGTTGGTTCCACAGAGCCTCAGTGGTGTGGCAGTCTGGGGCCACGGCCAGCAGTGAGAACCAGAGAAGGTGGCCTGTGAGCCTATAGCTGGAGTTCAGGCTTCTTCTCCACTCTGGTTTCTGTCAGCACTCAGAAGATGCCTGGTTTATAGAACTCTTCTTCCTCTTGGGAAGTACTGGCAGCTTTTCCACAATTGATGCTAGAAATGGCTCCCTGCCAAGAGTCCTGTACTGCATATTTAATCTGTATTAAACACACACAGTCCAGAGGCTGGAGACATCGATTCTTGATGGGAGTAAAGTGCTCGCTGTGTACTTGTAAGAATCTGGCTTCAGATCCCCAACACTCAAGTAAAAAGCCAAGAGTGGCAGAGCATGCCTGTAAGCCCAACACTGGGGAAGAAGGTAGAGACAGGCTGGTCCTAGAGCTCGCTGGCTGGCCAGGAGATCGGGCAGTTAGTGTGCATTGGGCTCACGGAGAGGGTGGGGGGTGGTGATAGAGAGGATGCTGGACATCAACTTCTGGTCCCTACCTGTGCACATATGGATGCTCACACTTACATGTGAGCACATAGATGCATATACTACGCAAACATACAGACACATGTACACTCTGTCTCTCATTCCTTGTTCATACTAATGGGTTAATTTTTTTTTAAAAAAAGCAGCCTGTAGATGAAAAGAGCACCTGAAGCTGCTGCCTAAAGTAGTGTGGGCCATGGGCTGTCAGACAGCAGCATCAGGTAGTTGGTAGCTGAGGAGTTTACCCCACAAGTGGGACAGCTGCAGCATGTGGGACATTACTTAGCTGACCTGATTCCACAATAATGAAACAATATAAAAGTAGTAGCCATCGCCAACTTTCCTTTTGAGGTAGCATATTGAAAACTCTTCACCAATTTCAACATCCCAGCCAGCTCTGGGTAGATACCATGTGCTGCCATTGAAATCACTTTGTCTTGGAATCACTTTAATTTGGGTTTCTACTCATATGTAAAGCACGTAGTACCCCCATCTCCTGCTGCCTCCTCAGCAGGAACAGGCTGACTACTAAAGATAACAGCTCTGAGAGTCAGGCAGATGTACACAGATGTCCTTCTGTTTGTCTTGGGATGGCTCTCAGCCTCTAAGCCCATGTCCTCTCTGTGTGGAGAAGACGGGAAGGTATGAGAAATGCTGGCAGTGGTGGTTGGTGCCTTTACTGGACTCTGGCCATCTAGCCTTGCCTGAGACTACCTGGGAAGATGTCGGGTCACCCTTTTGCAGGTTCAAACCAACCATTTTCCAAGACAAGTACTCAGTGCCTTTTAGCCATTTCTTCTAGACTCTTATTTTTCTAGTTTAGCAAATAATTGTTATATGAATTTCATTTTTGAAAAAGAGTAAAGTTAAAAAGTTGTATGAGGAGGCTCTGCTTGGTTGAACAAAACAACTCGTCCATGCTTCTTATTTTTAGGTTAAAATAACCATGGTTATCCCATGAATTGTATAAATGTGATGATTGGAAAAGCAAAGTAAAGATGGCTGCATTTGACTTGAGCACTCCAGTGCTTACTGAAGAGGACAGGGGGTGCTAGGTTGCTTTTACTTTTTGAGGTTGCATATTAGTATGTAGCCCAGGCTAGCCTTGAACTTGTTATCTTCCTGCCTCAGCCCTCCAGGTCCTGGGATTACAGGCATGCATTACCATACCCAGCTCTGAAGCAGACTTACTGACTTTATCTTTCCCCAACAACGTGCCGTACCTCTATACCCCCTGGTTTTCATTGGCCATTTCTGGCAGAATCTGTTCTCAGAGTTCTTCAAAGAAGCAGGACACTTGGTGCCTGAGGAATTCAGATGGAGTGTGGTCTGGGCATCTATCTGGTATTCTCTCTGATTTTCCCAATAAGGTCCCATGTGGCTGAGGGGTCAGGGCCTTGCCTGTGTCTGCCACTGCACAGCAGCCAGGCCTGCAACTCATATTTTCCACTTCTCAGTCCAGTGTTCTTTGTCATGTCATATTTGCTAAGACCTTTCTGCCTTAGACTCTAAATTTAAGCCTGCTCTTTTTCCCATTACAGACATAGCCCTTGTCCACATATAGTGTGCCTGCATATCCAGTTAGATCATTTCCAACCCTGGACTGTTCTATGTACTGAGGCCAGCTGCTGAGTGTGGGCAAGTTCCTCCACACATTCTTGCGAGTTCAAGTGCTAGCCAGATGGCAGAGGAGTGAGCAAGTCTCCCTTCTCTACCTGCCCTCAGACTGTGTCAGACAGGTTCTCTGGCAGCGCAGTCCTCCCTGGTCTGAGGGTTCTGCAGCATGCACTCTATCCCTCAGGATGTTTGCTGCCTTGAGCTGTTTGGAGTGATGCTTCCCAAGTAGGGATGTGCTGATGCCTATTTTTGGACATGTCATGTCTTCTCTCTTGATGTCTTCCAAGAAGGAAGGAAACAAAGGCAGAACCAAAGGTGCCCCTCGTCCTGCCCTTCCCTCCAGGGCTCTCTTTTTAAAGGGTTATTTAGGTTCAGGATTGAAGTTTCCATCCATCTCTGAAAGAGAGCTGAGCTGGAGATAGTTGATAACAAGCAGGGCATGGGGGTTGAGGGCAGTAAGAGGAGATGGGCAGAGTCGGCACCTTGCTGCAGGAGGGACCGTGACAGGCACTCCGTCTGTGGGCCTTCCTTACGGACTGCAGGAACCACCGTGCTGTGGAAGGAGGCTGCTCCTCTTGCACGTGGGATCTGTCTCTGGCCCTGCCGTGACCCGCAGGGACTTCTTTGTTGTCCCCTCAACAACTAGTTTGACATACTGGGAAGGGATCTTAGTAGGGTAAGTGGTAAGTGCTGTGTGTGCACAGTGCCAGCTCAGGACTGGCTTCTTACTCAGCAACTCAGGGAGAGGGACAGATGGATGCACAGAGCATCACTGGCTCTCGGCAGAACTCAGTTCTGCTTTCCCAGGCCGTGTGGTGGGGAAAGCAGGGTCAAGAGGCATAGAAGGGATGGGGGTAGAGAGGAAGGATGGGACAGTGGTTAGGGGCAGGTGGTGTGCTGCTTTGCTGGGGCTGCTTCCTGAAGCCTGTCTTTTGAATGCTAACAAGCCCCTCGTTCATGTGCAGGTGAGTGGAGCGAGGCCCTTTACCCTCTGCTGACCACCCTCACAGACTGTGTAGCCATGATGAGTGACAAGGCTAAGGCAGCCATGGTCTTCCTGCTCATGCAGGACAGTGCCCCCACCATTGCCTCATACCTCAGCCTGCAGTATCGCCGTGACGTCGTCTTCTGCCAAACCGTAAGGCCCCAGAGGACACCGGGTAGTCATATGCACCTCCTACCTCAGAGAAAATGGACTGAGGGAGCTCTGCCCTTCCTCCTCCACTTGTGAAAAGAGCAGGTGGCCATGTTTCCTTCATGTGTTGCTTTTAAGTTTACTTAAAGAGAGGCACAGGAAGGAGCCACCTCATTGATGAGCATTTGTTCCTGTTGAAGTACCAGCTCTGACAGGATTGCCTGGCACCAAGTAGGGCAATGGCAAATGCCTCTTTGTCACCCTTTTCTCTTTCTGCATGAGAATGTCATTGAGGGCCACGTAGACTGGTCCGTGTAGTTGAAAGAGCAGGCACTCAAGTTCTGTGGCTTGTCACAGGGCTCTACTTAAGATTTCAGTTACAACTCAGTACATCTTTTTGAGTCAAAAGATGGCAGCAATAAACTAATGATGAGAGCAGCTGGTGGGGGCTGGTGCTCTGGAGTTCCCCCGCTGATGCTTGGAAGCCTGTTTATCCCAAAGAAAACCTCCCTAGGGAAACCAGACAGCCACGGTCACTCGTTTCCACACAGGGTTGGTGTGGTCTGACAGCCCTTTCCCTGTGGGGGATTGATTGTAAGCTTCCAAAAAGTTTCAGTTCAGGCATGACCCCAAGTAGGTCATGTCAGAGGGTGAGCGCAGTCCAAGCCCACCTTTGTCAGGTGCCATACGCCTATGTTGTTTATTACCACCTTCCTGTAGCCTCTGATTACTGTGGTCGTAGAGCTAGGGCATCCCTGGATCCCCAGCCTCTAGCCCTCCCTGAGGGATAAGACATATTGCTGATGTCCCTTAGTAGTGGAAACAAAGGGACTAGGGTGGGAGAGAAAAGGGCCGCTCTTCACACCATTGCCCTGTGCCTCTCCACAGCTGACAGCCCTCATCTGCGGCTTTATCATCAAGCTGAGGAACTGCCTGCATGACAGTGGCTTCCTGCGGCAGCTCTACACCATCGGGCTTCTGGCCCAGTTTGAGAGCCTGCTGAGTACCTATGGTGAGACTCCCAGCCCAGGGCCACAGGGGTGGTTCCATTTGAGCCTCTACTGGCCCTTTCTTCCAGAGGTTAAACAAGTTTACACATTACCAGGAAGTGTAGCAGAGAACCAGGTGATGGGCCTGCACAGTTCTCAGGCCTTTGGCTTGCAGTGGTGATGTTAGAGCCTTTGAGCGTCTTCCTCATGAGCGTGGATGTAGACTTGGGCTACTTCTGAACTGCTCCCACTAACATTTTTTGGTGCAGTGACACCTGTATACTGAAGACATAATTACGTGAGCTCATTTCTATAGCTGAGAAGGAGAGTTGCTGGGTCAAGGGGAAGGGGCCGTGAGAAACTTGAAAGCTGATTCCAAGCTGCCCTTTATAGAGGCTGCTTTCCATCCCAGACTTGGTTTTGTTTTTTTTTTTTTTAAATGTACTTTTTCCAAGAAAGTGAAAGTTGACCATCTAGAAATGGACCATTTGTTCATCTTGGGTTATGGGTTCTTGAAGAAGTACCCAGCTGTGGAAGGAGGTTGGCCATAGAATTATTGTACTGTTTCTGTTCCCATCCTTGAAGAGCTAAAATGGCCTTTTGAGGTTCTGTGCATAGAAAGCTTGAGAAGGGCGGGGCCCATTCCTACAGCTACGTCTGCAGTGTTGCTGTGCAGTGTTCTCTCAGAGACCGTCCTCCCATCAGTGCCCTCAGCCCCCTGTTCACAGATGTCCTGAGGACAGTGGCAGGCCTAGATATCACCCCTCTCTGTTTCATTTCAGGAGAGGAGTTGGCCATGTTGGAGGACATGAGCCTTGGAATCATGGACCTGAGAAATGTGACCTTTAAAGTCACTCAGGCCACTTCAAATGCGTCTAGTGACATGCTTCCAGTCATCACAGGAAACCGGTAAGATCATCATCTAACACTCCATCAACAGCGGGGCTTCACTGTGTCTGTCTCGTGGGACACACGCCTCTCTGTCCTTTGCTTTTACTCCTTTAGAACATGGCATACAGCCTTCCCAGACTCATAGCAATTCCATAATTTCTCCTTAAAGGTCTGAGTGGGCATTGAACCACACTGACCAGAGCATCATCACCCAGGGATCTGAAGTATGCTTTGGGTCTGCCCCCTACTCTCAGCATCCTGACCTCACTCCTGCTTTGTATTTCCTCTCTCTACTAGGGACGGCTTTAACGTGCGGATCCCTCTGCCAGGCCCACTGTTTGACTCCCTCCCCCGAGAGATCCAGAGTGGCATGCTGCTGCGGGTGCAGCCTGTCCTCTTCAATGTGGGCATCAATGAGCAACAGACACTGGCCGAGAGGTGTGTGCTGGCGCCTGGGCAGCTGGGGTTCAGTGACCATGGAGCTGGGGGTCTGAGCCCACCTCAACTTGAGAAATAGACTGTGGTTACTGGGAGACATTGCACAACTTTTAGTGGAGGAGGGCATGATCAGAGTGACATGTTAGGTAGGCCATACTTCTGGCCATGGATAGAAAGGATGCAAGGGAAATGTGAGGATTTTGCCGAAGACAAAATCAGACAGGGCAGTGCTGTGGAGCTGGGTTGCTGGAACATAGGGTAGTGTTCTGTGAAGGGACCGGCTGAGGGGATTCAGGGATTGTGGAGCATAAGAAGACTGTGGCCTCAGCTTCTAGATTGGACGTGTAGGTCAGTGCCTTCACTGAGCTCAGGACAATGCAGAAGGTTAAGTTCAGAGGAGACGGTGACTGGGCCCAGCTGAGGCACCAGTCCACAGAGCTTCCCTGAGGCAGGAGCTAGAAGAATCTATTTTGTGGAGAGTGGGCTCTTGTGGGACCTGCAGCTGGAGGTATCCCAGGAGAAAGAATGGCATTCCCCACATCCAACTGCTGTTGAGCAGTTTCTGGAAAGGACAGAGACAAGTCCCAGTGCAGCAAACCGAGAAGCGGGTAGAGGAGAAAGAGCATCTTGGGTGGAGTCGAAGAGTGGCAGTACTGGCTTGGCTTGGTTGCTTGTTCCAGCAGCACAATAGCAAGTTTGCTTTGCCTCTGATGAGGGAAGATTACACAGAATGGGAACCTCTCGTAAGCCCAGGAAGAGGTGACTACTACACAGAGAGCTGTGTGGGCAGCAGGATGAATGTCTGTGTTGAGCAAGATGGAGTACTGCCTTTGAGGTGAATGCTGGTAGTCCATAGAGCAGTGTGGCAGCAGGCTGGGCTGAGGGCCAGGGTCTCAGACTGCACAATGGCAGGGTCTTTTCCCCGCTTTTTGTTTTTTTACTGTTTAGCACCTTCCATGCATGTAACATCTACTGCTTACCTCAGGCATTTGGTATGGCCATTCTTGCAACAGGTAGGGGGCACAGGCCAGACCCATCTGATGAGGAAAAAGGGAAGGCCCCAGGCCAGTCTAGAGGATACTTAGTGTCCACATAGCAGAGTGACTTCAGACCGCAGCAGAATGTCCTTGGTCCCTTGACCAAGCCAGCTCGGTCAGTCAGCCAGGTCTCAAGGGAGGGAGTGAGGATTAAAGATAAACGAGAGACAATTAGACAACATTATGGTATGATCCCAGCACATGCTAAGGTGGGCTTACTTTTTTCTAGTCTGCTTTTATAACATTCTAGGTACATACAAAGAATAGGGTCCATTCTAAGGCATAAACAAAGTAGTCAAGGAACAAACAAAGCATAAACAAGGGTCCTGAGGTCACTGCTCCTAGGGACTTATCAAGATATGAGGAATACATTCCTCAGCTATATTTTTCTTGGACTTGCTTCTTTGTCCTAGCCCTATGTCAGATATTCTTGCCAATTTCCTAGAAACAGCACCAAAAGCTCTCCACACTCCCTGCTCTCCACAGACCCCGCTACCCCTACTGCCATCCCCTTTCCTAGGTGCCTTTGAGGGAGGGAGACACATGAACTCTAAGATGAGAACCTGTGACACATGTGGCCTTTCAGCCTCTGAGCCTGGTGCCTTAGGCCATTTTATCTTGGCTGTGACAAAATACCTTTAACAAGATAAAAAACACAAGAAGTGAAGGTTGATTTTGGCTTGGAATTACAGAAGTTTCGGGCTGTGGTTTCTGGCTTCATTGCTCCTCAGCCTGTTCCTGGCAAAGCAGAATATAAATCATGGTATAGAAATCACAGTGGGGCAGAGCAGCTTACCCTACGATGTGCAGGAGACAGAGCAGAGCAGGTTGACCCTTCAGAGATGTGCCCCAGTGTCTGCTTCCTCCAACTAGGCCCCAGCTCCTCATAGAGATTTAGCTGGGAACTCATCAGTGAATTCATCAGGATCCAGTCACCTCTCACTAGTGCTCAGAGCTGAAGCCTTCCACATGTGAACTTGCACGAGAGACTTTGGCTGAACCCTGCTCCAGTGTGCTCTTAGGCATGCCTGTAGTGAGATGCAGTGGCTCCTGCTTGTGATGTTCCTCCCTAATGGTGTAGGGATGGCTTCAGGAAGGAAAGAGAGACTTGAGGTTTGGGCTTGCAGATTATCTACTTGGAAGAATCAATCCTCAAGATTTCCTTCAGCTTTCAACTTACTGATAATGACATGGCCCTTCCACTGATGTCCTGATTCTCCCCAAGGTTTGGAGATACATCCTTACAAGAAGTTATCAATGTGGAGAGCTTGGTGCGGTTAAATTCCTACTTTGAGCAGTTTAAGGAGGTTTTGCCAGAGGACTGTGAGTATTCCTTCCCTTGGAATGTGCTCCACACTGCCCAGGCAGTCTTCATTTTGGATGCCTGAGCTCTAGCTGTTTTCTGACCTGAGCACTGCCCAGATCATCCCGCTGCAGTGTTGTGTACAAATCCTACATGGATGATGTATTAGAGGGTTCTTTCTTTGCCCCTCACATGTGCTTGGGACCCCATTCTTCTGGCTTGAGCCCCACCCAAGAAAGCTTCTATGATGCCCCACCCCTGCTCCCCTCTTCTGCAGTTGGTCTCTCTCTCTCTAGTCACAATGTAGTGTTTCCTGCTACTGTGCCCTGCCTCTCCCTAGCACATTCTGTGGCAGACTGTGTGCACCTGCTGGGAGCACTGGGGCGGGGGGGTAGGGGTGGGGACCTTGGAGGCAGTCCAGGGTTCTGTACGAGCTGTCCATGTATTTCTGTCATTTCTGTCCCTGACATATACAATGAGATGCAGAAAAGATACTTCCTCCTGAATATTCATGGGCACAATGATCCTGCCTCAGTCCCCCAGAAGCAGTGTAATTCCACATTGTGCTGACATATAGTTCTCTGTCCTCAACATGAGGACACAGTCTGAGAGGGTTCTGGCAGCTACAGCACTCGAGGAGAACCCCAGAGTGGCTCAGTAGAGCTTTTAGCTGCTCAGGTCTTCTGAATTCATCCTGGTGAACTCCCCAAGCCTCTGCTCTGTTTAGCCCACGAGACAGAGCTGCCTCTTCAGGTTCCACATAGAGAGCATAGACCTGTTTCTGACCTGAGATTTTTCTCTTATGTGAGGGTTGGCTCCAAAGAGGAACAGTATATGAACTGGGGAGATAAGCAGGCTGTCTTGCATTCTCTTAAAGGTGAGATGGACTAGTTGAAAGCCAATGATGAAACAGTGCAGAGAATACTTTCAAGCCACTTATGAGGAGTACTAGGCCAAATGCCCTGCTCTGTTCCTGTTCACTGTAAATTACGAGACATCAGTATTATTATGTGTGTCCAGGGAACGCAAGAGTTGCTTGGCTGTGGACCCTATGTGTGTATACAGTTAAGAAGGACACAGAAGAAGGCACTGGCATCTATTTGGCAGTACTTATTTGGGAAAAGGCTGCCTCTGCTTGGCCTCTCTGGTATGCTGGTTGGACTGGAAGAGTGGGGGCAGGGTGGGGGACACACAGGCCACTGGCAGACCCAGGAAGGCTGAGCCTCACCTGCTGATGATAGGGCATGGTCTGGGGCAGAGGCATACTGCAAGGTTCTCACTGAGCACCGGGTCCACTGAAGCCAACTCTTTGAAAACTTTAAGCATATTGACACTTTTGTAGTATCCTAGTTAGGACTTCATTGCTATGAAACAACCCATGACCAAAAACAACTTAGGGAGAGGAAGGGTTTATTTAGCTTACATTCCACATCACAGTCCATCATCAAAGGAAGTCAGGGTAGGAACTCAAGGCAGGAACCTGGAGGTAAGAAGTGATGGAGAGGCCATGGAGGAGTATAGCTTACTAGCTTGTCCCCCCTGACTTTCTCAGCCTGCTTTCTTATAGAGCGTTCAGGACCACCAGGCAGGGGTGGCATCACACAGTAGGGTAGGCCTCCCAGGTCAGCATCAGTTATCAACTAGAAAATCTGCTGCAGACTTGCTCTTCCAAAACAACTCTAGCTGGTTTGATATGAAACTTGCTGGCACACATAATGTTCCAGGAGTCTCTAGTCCTTGCCCAGACTAAACTGCAGGTCATCAGCGAGGTGCACTCTAATTCTTCCTCAGTGCTCATAAGTCCTTGCCCTGTACCAAGGGATGAGAACATTGAGATATGGAGGGTAAGACTCCTGGGGAGCCATACTAACCCCAGAAGCATCTTATTTTTACTGCTATAAGGGGAAAGACAGGCTGTGGACTTGCAGGGAACTGGGTCATTAGCCAGAGAACCAAGATGAAATCTGATGGTGGGTAGGGTGGGAGTAATGAATGTTACCAAGAGTAGTCCTGTGGCCAGCATTTTGGAAGGTGGGCAGTTTCTGGTATTGCCAGTACCCCTGCCTTTCCCCCAAGAGGCACAAAAGCAGATAGATTGAGGGTAAAGTCCAGGGAATGTAAAGGCCTATAGTCACCAAAGGAAGGCTTGTTTGGGGACTCATGTGTTTCCTCTGACATGGCCTTGAATGTGTATGAAAAATCCCACAACCTTCAGAAGTGCTTGCCTTGCCTTTGACTTTTGTCCCAGGGTTCTTAGGTGAAGTAAGATGATCTCCTAAGGAAGTCTTACAAA